>CM023960.1:35074868-35323810 GCA_013407115.1 Glycine latifolia
AACTCCTTATTTTAATGAGTAGGAGAGTGGAAGAAAATAAAATAAATGTTATAAAAGTCATTTGGAACTAATTAATAAATAATAATTTAAGAATTTAAGATGGTGTTTTCATTATGGTTTCAAATATAAAAAAATGTTTTTATGTTATTGTTATGTTCTTTGGGACAGGAATGTCTAGCTGAATAGCTAGTAGGTTAATTTTGAATCAAAGACTCTCTCTAAGGTATCTATAGAAGAGATACTCATAGATTAAACAGATCATCGTGCACTTTGATATCGAAACGACGTTTAGCCAACGAGGGTGAGGTGTGTGCACAATGACAGCATAATAATGGAGTCGAGAGAGAATCTTTATACCTGTGAGCGTATCTCTTATTTTTAAGGGTGTTACCTCTAGGTTAATTGCTGTCACATCTTAATTAGATAAACTAAAATCTCTTATTGTTGAGATTATGATATCTGTTTGTTGGAATCTCCTTCGATGGCTGTTATGCCCGTTGTTGTTAAGATTTTGAGCTAATGGGCCCTTAATGAGCCTCATTGTAATGAGACACCTTATTAGGCCCATATGCTTGGGTGTGTAACAGTTATAAAAATAATTTTATATTTTCATAAAAGTTCATAATATAAAAATAGTTGATTTTTTATGACCAATTCGCAACTTCTGACGTCAATCATCCTCCTTTATCAGTAGGCCATGCATGCAAACGCATATAGGTGGAGTGAGATATAGATTGACGGATAGTATGTCTTAAGACGGAGTGGAGAAAAACTATAAGCTTACTGGATAATTAAACTCATTAGTAGTTTTATGTTCCAGTCATTCATTTATTTTAGTTATTTTCCTCTTCTTTTCTCCCTTATTCCTTTCACCTTTCTTTTGTTTTTAGCTTATTTTCTCTCTCTTCTGTCTTATTTTCACTTTTTTCTTCCTCTCTCTCTTTTTGTCTCATTTTCGATTAATCATTGGGTTCATCTACCACCGTTCCCAATTAACTTAGGTTAAAGGTGTTGTTGCTGTTAATATTGATGTAAAAATAATTTTATATTTTGAACATCTAAAACTATAAAAAAAAATCATCTTCTTTTTTCCTTCTTAATCCATGGTTCTAATGTATTTTTAGGTTTGATTGTATTGGTAGTTATTTACATATTATGATTGGGCAATTTTCATTTTCCATTTTTCAATTATGCTAGTTGAGTTTCTCTAATTTTTCTTCATCAATATGTTTCATATGTTTCTTTTTATAAATAAGTTGTTTCTAAAATAAGATTTTGATTATGAGTCTGTATGTTTAAGTTTGTTTTAAAGTCATTTTTTAATAAAATAAGCATATTTTATTTTTCTGATATATTTTTCTAAATTTTTTTAATTTAAAACAAGTATTTTTATTTTATTTTTTCATAATAAGAAAATCCTATATATTTCTTAAAAAACATTTTTTAAAGTTATATTTTAAAAGTTCAAGTAAACTCATCCTATAGTCAACTGTAATAATAATCGATTATTGAAATAATATAATTTTTGTAATTGTCTCAATTGCACTCTTACAATTCAGTCCCTCTATCTTGATTTCATCTAGAGGTCACATCAGATTCATTGCAAGCTAGCTTGACGCGGGTTGCATGTGACAGGAACAGTGGCAAAAGTGGCACAAATTTTTAAAAAAAATCCTGGAATGCCATAGATCCGAAAGAAATTGCCAAACTGTCACGCCACGTATTTCGCTGGTCACCTCAGCGAATTCTATGGGCTGACATGGCGTCGCGTAAGTGGAGGATCAATTTCGCTGGACAAAGGGGTGAAATAGGTATGCCACGTGACAAAGTTCCAAAATTGTGTATAAACTTCGAACGACCATAACTTTTGACTGAAACGTCCGATTGAGGCAAAATCGGTGGCCAAACGCTCGAAATTGAGAGGAGAAGCCCTTGGCAAATCCCCAAGGGTCAATTTTTTTTTCCAAAAAAAGCCTCTAAGTGCCTCAAAATTATGATTTAAAATTCAATCATCCAAAAAATTCATTTTTATCTATTTTTTAATTATTTAATTAGTTAATTTAATGTTATTTTTTATTTTTTCAATTACTTCTCTAAATTTTGAGCGTTTTGACATATCGTACGCTTCCATCAGACATTAATTTCAAAAGTTATGATATAAAATTGATAGTACATATAAACTTCAAACAGTGATATTTTTTGATAAAAATGTCTGATGGAGGCGTACAATATGTCAAAACGCTCGAAATTTGTAGAAGTAATTGAAAAAATAAAAAATAACATTAAATTAACTAATTAAATAATTAAAAAAGCAGACAAAAATGAATTTTTTGGATGATTGAATCTTAAATCCTAATTTTGAGGCACTTAGAGGCTTTTTTTGGAAAAAAAATTTGACCGTTGGGGATTTGCCAAGGGCTTCTCCTTTCAATTTCGAGTGTTTGGCCACTGATTTCGCCTCAATCGGACGTTCCAGTCAAATGTTATGGTCGTTCGAAGTTTATACATAATTTTGGAACTTTGCCACGTGCATACCTATTTCGCCCCTCTGTCCAACGAAATTGGTCCTCCACTCACGCGACGCCACGTCAGCCCATGAAATTCACTGAGGTGACTAGCGAAATACGTGACATGACAGTTTGACAATTAATTTCGAATCCGTGACATTCTGGGTAATTTTTTTGCCAAAAATGGCATTTTGGCCACTGTAAAATTATTACATTCAATTAGTTCTTCTAAAAATGTCAAAGTTCAATTCTAAATTAAACCTTCTTTCTTTGTATAGTTTTTGATAATTACGTTATAAGTACAAAATATCAATTAATTTTATCAATAATTAATCTTTTTGATAGTAACATGATTTATTATCTCTAATGAGATATTTTTTTCTATTAACTTTTTTAATCCAGAGACTTAACTTAAGATCTTTTTAGGGTACTAAACTTAATTTCACTAAACCAATAATTTAATAGTTTAATATTTTTTGTTACATTATAACATGGATAGGTTATAGTGCAATTATAAAGTTTTATATTTTTTAATTTTTTTATACATTTTATGAAAGTTCAAGATTAATTATGATAATTATTTTTATTGTAATATTTTTTGTGTGATAAATAAAACACAAACAATTATATCATTCTTTTTATTTTATATTTGGAAAGTAATGAAAAGACAATTTTATAGAGCATAGGTTGTGATAAAAAAAACAACTTACTATAATTTTTTTATTTCTAATTATTGTCAAATTTATATAAATTTTAATTTCATATTAATACAAAATAAAAACATGTCTTATTTTTTAATTACTAAATATTTATTTATAGTTATTATTTTAGATATCTCGTTACTTTTTTACTTAGAATATTATAGGAATTACATTGAATAAATTAAGGCACTTTGTAATACAAGATAAACCACGAGAAAGTTAAAATGAACGGAGAAAAAGAAAAAAGATAAAAATATAATAAATAGTATAAAATTTTAAAAGAGTTTAATGATTATACAATATAAAGTTTTATGTTGTCGTTCGATTAATATTTATCGTTAATATGATTTTTAAAATAATAATGATAAAAGTCAATAAATTTATTATATAAATTTATTATGATTGAATGATATAATAAAAAAATTTACACTATCAATTAATTAATTTATAATCATTTTTCTCATTTTAAAATGTATTAACCAAAGTTAAAAGTTGATTCACTGGTTTATTGGGTTAGTTCGGATTGAAATAATAAATATTTTAGAATCGGACCAATTATAGCGAATGTTTGGATTGTTGTTTAGAGAACTCCAACTTACATTTCCAAAAACATTTCCTTTATTATTTCTGTGATGAAGGAACATTGGAATTCATGCTTTTGCAATTAAAAAGAAAACATGCACATAATTGGTTTGAATTTGTAATGAAAAACTTAATTACCCAAACCAACCTAATCAACTTAATTAATTTAATTTTGATTCAGGTTAATCTAATACAATGAAACTTTATTGAATCCAAACATTTATGCATGTTTGATATTTAGTTGGAAAACTCTCAAACGACGTTGAATAAATGTTCTTGAAGTCTTACTTTTCGCAAAATATTACATGAAGATGTGTATTCTTTCGAACTTTGGTAATTGGAAGATAACACACTCTTAGGGTGCCTCAGATTTAAGATCAGTCATGCGTTTGTAACGTGTGTCCTAAAAGTTTCACCTACACGAGTAAAGCAAATGTTGGTGCTTCAATTTTTTTAGCATAAAGAAAAAAAGAAGCTTACGAATTAATTTTTGTGGCAGTTCGGTTTTGAGCATGAGTCTCGTAGGTCGTACGGACGGCGGCGTTGTTTTTCTTTCTCACTTCACATTTTACTTTACAGGCCAGAGCTGTCTGTGATAGGTTGTCGCGTTGTGATTTTTTTTAACGCGTTGTGATTATTAATTTTTTTTAAGAATAAAATTACGAGATTGAACCAGTAAAGCAGAAAATGGATCGATAGATTCAATTGGTTAATCTCATAGTTATTGTAATTTAAATGCTTAATTAGGAGATGGATCAAAAATTAAAAAAACATTGGTGATGACTGTGCACGTCTCTCTACTTGTCTATTTGTCACGTTCCGTCATGGGTTGGGTTGCTCTGTTTGTAGTGTATGATTTGTATCCTTTCAAACAATTGTGGCACAGAGACACAGTTTTTGCCTTATACTTCTGTTTAACTCTCCGTTTTTATTCTATTTCTCGTGAATTATTTGACGAGTATTTTTTTATTAAAAAATCTCCTCGAAAGGTTGCGGAAAAAGTATTATTTTAAAAAATAAATAAATATTATTCCCCCCTCTTCCTCCCTTTCGGGTTGTGTTCGTGTGTCATAACAAAAGAGGAAGGACATAGGAGAGAAATCTATTCATATCATCATATCATAGGAAAAAAGAGAGCAAATTCAGAGGATGAATGAGGTCACACACCTTGAACCAGATGAATCTGAGTTTGTTGAAGTTGATCCAACTGGAAGATATGGCAGAGTATACTACCCTCTCTTTCTCTATTCATCTCTCCTTCTGGTTCTTCTTTTCCCTCAGTTTCATGATGTTGTTTTTTCCATGTTTCTTGCAGTACAATGAAATCCTTGGCAAAGGAGCTTCAAAGACAGTGTATGCTTACAAACTCATCCTATTTCATTTATCATAACCGTTTCTCATTTTTCTTAAATTTGGACTCTTTTTGGTTCTTCTAGTTTATTATATTTCTTGCCTAGTACTGATTTGCTTAGAAATTGAGTTTCTCTATGTTTTTCTTTGAGTTTGTAGAAAAGGGTATCTGATAAAATTTTTTTTTTTGTGGCTTGGGTTCTTAATTGATGCAGATATAGAGCATTCGATGAGTATCAAGGGATTGAAGTTGCTTGGAACCAGGTCAAGTTGTATGATTTCCTGCAAAGCCCTGAAGATCTTGAGAGGCTTTACTGTGAAATTCATCTCCTGAAAACATTGAAGCACAGAAACATTATGAAGTTCTACACTTCTTGGGTCGATACTGCTAATAGGAACATCAACTTTGTGACCGAAATGTTCACATCCGGTACACTTAGGCAGTAAGTTCTTTAGTTGCAACTACATTATTTTCTGTCCACCATGTATTTTTTTTTCATTTTAGTTCTTGTATAGTTGAATTGTTTCTTCTTCTTTCTGATCTTCACTTGTTTGAATTGTCAAATAGGTATAGGCTAAAGCACAAGAGAGTTAACATCAGAGCAGTGAAGCATTGGTGTAGACAGATCTTGAGCGGACTTCTCTATCTTCACAGTCACGACCCGCCTGTGATCCATAGAGATCTAAAATGTGATAATATTTTTGTCAATGGAAACCAAGGGGAAGTGAAGATTGGGGATCTTGGTTTGGCAGCAATTCTCCGCAAATCTCATGCTGCTCATTGTGTAGGTATGTTTATTTAATTTCACTAAATATCATATAAGAAGGTATCGGGAAAAGATGTGGCCAGCTCAGAATCCATTAACAATTTGTTCACCTAATCACTTTAGTTGATGCCTTTTTTTCTAAAATGATTTAGTAATAACAAAGATCGATGATTCTAGTTGGGGCTTCATCTGTGTCTCTTCTATTTTCCCAGGGACGCCCGAGTTCATGGCCCCAGAAGTATATGAAGAGGCATATAATGAGTTAGTTGACATATATTCCTTTGGGATGTGCATATTAGAGATGGTTACATTTGAATATCCTTATAGTGAATGTACTCATCCGGCTCAAATCTACAAGAAAGTTATTTCTGTAAGTTTGTTCCCTTTTTCTATGTCTTGTTGATAAGGGATTTTTCTGTGGTGGTGGAATTTCATTGGTGTTTTTTGTCTCCAGGGGAAAAAGCCAGATGCTTTGTATAGAGTGAAGGATCCGGAAGTGCGACAATTTGTTGAGAAATGCTTGGTCACAGTGTCTGTAAGGCTTACTGCAAGAGAGCTTCTAGATGATCCATTTCTTCAAATTGATGATTATGAATATGATTTGAGAACTGTAGACAATGGGGAATTGGATGAATTTGGTCCTCTCATGAGGCAGCCATTCTTTGATCCTCATCGAAGCTATAGCAACTTCAGTAATGAATACTCAAATGGCTTTGGGTATGAAGGAGACTGGGGTCCTCATCCGGCTGAGATCGAACCTAGTGGAATTGAACTTTTTGAGTACCATGATGATGACGAACCCTCTGAAGATGTCGACATAAGCATCAAGGGCAAGAGGAAAGATGATGGTGGCATCTTTTTGAGACTAAGAATTGCTGATAAAGAAGGTAGGGAATTGAATGCCACTTTTCGTTCTGTCTTTTTAAACCTGTGATTTTTATTATTTTTTCATGATGGAATGCAAGCTTAAAAGTATGACTTTGATTGTCACAGGTCGCATCCGAAATATTTATTTCCCATTTGACATAGAGATGGACACGGCAATAAGTGTGGCAACTGAAATGGTTGCAGAGCTGGACATGACTGATCAGGATGTTACCAGAATAGCAGATATGATAGATGGGGAAATTGCGTCCATGGTACCTGAATGGAGACCAGGACCAGGAATTGACGAGACTCCCCGCTATGCTAATCAAGGTTTCTGTCACAATTGTGTGTCTAATCATACTTCTAGCGGTTCTTTTCTGGATTTTCTTTCAAACAATCCAGGTAACAAGAACTTGCAACTTCTTGAGTGTTGTAGGCATGGATGTGCTTCAATGCATGGCCGGTTTGGGGAGATTACCTTCCAATCTGAAGAGTATGACAATCATGCTAGAGGGGATCTGAACATATCAAGCCAATTAGACAGCTTGCAGTATCAGGAGTTATGGAATCAGCATGAAAGTTGCGAACTGAGTCCGGTAGAGTCTGATCAAAGCCATTCTGATGAACAATATGAGCAATTAGATAAACCGATTCTGGCTAAAGACAAAGCACAGGATGTTTGGGAAAGCAAGTTTTCCCCCAATGCAGCAAATTCTCTAGGAAATTTACCAGGAAGTCATGATTTCCCTACTATCCGATCGACCTATTGTGACCTTGAGGATGACTATGAGAAAGAGATCCAAAAGGAACTCAAATGGCTCAGAGCCAAGTACCAAATGGAGTTAAGGGATCTTAAGGATCGACAGCAGTTTGGGCAATGCTCACATAGTAGTAACAGTGAGCACAGAACAGAAAATGGCTTTTTGTCACCTTCACTGACAGAAACATTAAAAGGAGGCAACAATGGGACTCAGTTGAAACCCATTACTACTAAGTGGAATTTTGATTCCAGTAGCCACCCTCATGTCCATGAAAGCAGCCCCAATTCGGACACCCTAAGGGCCCAAAATTGTTAGGCGGTTGAATCCCCTGGAGAAGGTATAGTTACTGCAAAGAGTTTTTACACAGGCTCATTGCTGTCACACTCTTTGCACAGGACAGTATCTCTCCCAGTTGATGCTGTTGATATATAATTTTGTGAGACACTCATTGGATTCTTTTGTATATTATATATACTATAGATCCCCATATAGAGGCTATCTGATTTCAAAATCCCTCCTTATTTTTCATAGGATTTTCAATTTACCCACATGGAATTCGGTAGCTACTATCTATAATCCTCCCTCCCCCCCCCCCCCCCCCCCCCCCATAACCCCCCCCCCCCCCCCCCCCCCACCCCACCACAAGGACATCAACATACACTTGAGTGTTTATTTATCTAGGAAAAAGAAAATCAGATTTTGGTTACGGATGTTAGTGATCGTGAATTTGATAATTGAGGCATGTAAAATATGAAAGTAGTAGAGTCTATGTAAATTTGTCCAACTTTATTGTATGATGCAATTTGTATCTCCCACGTTATGAAACAAGTATTGATAGACCTTAGCGTGTTAAGTTGCTTGCTTTATTTATTCATTTTCCTCCCTGAATAGACATGCAATAATTGAGAGTAGCAACTAGGTCAAATCTACAATTAAACTATATGCTAGCGGGTCCAAGTAAAGCGCGTGGACATTCATCCATTTGGCAAGCCATTTAAGAGATTATACCAAATCCAATAACATAGTCAAAATTGAAATTGCCTGGCACTCGTTTAGCTGTTTATGGACAAAGCAGCTAAATAGGTTGCCACATTGATTTGATGCACTGGTTGCATCATGATTGTGGATATTATCGTGTTAAAGTTAGTGCTAAAGGGGGAAACTCAATTAATTATAGTTATATGCATGAGAATAATTGAGTTGATAAGGGATGGGGATGAAGGTACGTTGACAAGGCAATCGATTATTATTATTATTATTTCTTTTGGACCATAAATTATTTGGCATGACAGTTCTGACTGGGCGCTGGTGAATGGGGTGCTTTCTGAACTTTTTGCTCTGCCTCACGGAGGCCCTTTGCTTTTTCACTCAATCATAGATGAAGAGGTTGTTTTCTAAAGGCCATCAATTAATTGGACAAAAAATGATAGCGAGAATAAGTGGAAGAAGGCCCACCTAAAGAATCAAATTCCATGTTTCTGCTAACCAAGATATATAGTTGCTGACTAATATTTTTAATATAATTATTAAGGATGCTCTCATCAGTCCACTTCATGACCTCATTCCAGCTTACTTTCTTCGGTGAAATTTTGTAATTTTTAATTTTTCGTCTCCTGAAATTTCTGAATTTTCTTGATCATGAGAAGTCATCTACCCAATTTATTAATCTTGCATCAAAGGAACGACGAACTGACAAGCTATTTAATTGTGTAATAAATGTAACTTATGGTTATTTTTCTTAGATAATAATATTACGAAGAAATCGAGGTAGAGATTTTGAATAGCTTTTTCGTAATTATCAAATTTTAATGACAGATTAAATATTATTCAATTGGTTTTCAATTTTATTAATAATTATATATAAAAAAATAAGATGTAAAACTACAAAGTTTAACTTTTTTAACTTTTTAAGTAATGTTTAACTTAATGATTTCGAGTTTCTTTTATTTTTGAAATTATACGTTTTTTTAAATAACTTCTAAAGAAAATTATTTTCATCTCTTTTTTTTAAAAGAAAAAACTTTTATTCTATGTGTTTGGTTTTCAATTGTGTTTGGCTAAAAAAAATTTGAAAAAAGAAATACAAAAATATGGAGTAAAACACTACCTTATAATTACTCTTTCTCACACAACAGTAGAAAAATTTGTTTGCCAAGTCTAGTGTAAACTAATGCTCTCAAAAGAGTTAAATCTCATTGGTGGAACAAATTTGTCAAATTTATTTGGTTGATTTAGTTAAGGTGTTTATCAATTTTGATCAACCTAAGAATTTAAACCATTTCAATTAAATTAGTTCATTTTTTTTAAACTTAATTGTGTCAATATGGGACCAAATCAATTAAACCTTAAGAACATTTTGAACTCAAATTAAACCAACGATGTTAAATATGATTAACGTTTTTTTTTATTATATTTTTTATTGAATACCCTTTACAAAAATGTTTTTTTTGCTACTATTTAGTTGTTGTAAACCAATTACAACAAAATATGTTATTTACACCTTTTTTATGACATGATTATATGCGAGATTTTTTTTCTAAATAGAATTTTACACCTTTACATTATAGGAGACTCAATTGATCCGAACAGTACCAATCCGATTGGGTTGTGAAAAGAAAAATGAGGAATATGAACTAATCCTAACTTATTAAAATTTAAAATTAATTGGTTCAGATTTTTTTTTAAAAAATCTATTTCAAACCGACTTGTGAGCACGTTGTTGACTAATAAATAAATGTGAGAGTTACAATTTATTTATTTAAAATCACACATATTAAACATCAACATAAAAAAAATTAAAGTCACTTAAATTATGTGTTTAAGACCTAGTATATTTTTACAATATACACATAATGTACAATGTTCGCTTAGCGTTTCAATTTATTTATTTTTGTTTTATTCCTTTTTTTTTGTCAGATTGCATTATTCCTTATATAGTAATTTTAACCAAAGTCTTGATCATCAATTACTTCTCTCATAGCATCTCGAATTTAAAAAATTTAAATGGGTTTCTTAAAAAAAAATTGTCTCCATAATAGTTTTTTTTGTCTTGATAGTATCATGTGAAATTTATATACAATTTTAGTTAAATAATAAGAATTTTTAAAAAATTTCAAGAAACAGACACTTTTATATTTTTGAATTAATAAATAATTAAACACAATAATATTTTAAAAAATAATTAGATAAATATTATTTTATTGATAAAAAATAATTTCTTATAAAAGATACAAATCTTATTTTTCGAAAACTCTTTCTGACACATAAATTTACTCCAATGAAAAAAAATCTTCATTTAAGAAGTTATAAAAAAAACTTGCATTAGATGCTCTTAACAAGTTAACTAGGTTACAAGTTAACTGGGTTACAGAGGACAGACATATTTAGTTGGACAAAGATATATCAAACCTTGTTTCAATTTGTTGCTATCAGTGTCAGTGTCCCAATTTTCACCCAAGGAGTATCCATATCGTGTTTCTTGATATGCCACTAATTAACACAAATAATAGGCTAGAAGCTGCAGTGGACAGTGCCTAGGATATGATAAAAGATTTTATGTTCGGAAACCTCTTTGGTGGAACCCGCCTGCTACCTCTCTGGGATGTTCTGCTTCAGTGCACATTAATTTCATTAATTACAGCAAGCGTGTGAATGTATTAGAGAAAATTAAAGCCCGAGCTATTGCTAAAATGATTCTTCAATAATAATGATATGTAGTCTAACATATCTCTTCACGTAAAATTTTGGACTTCAAGATCTCATGGTTTGGACAGTTAACACTAATGCAACAAGAAGGTTCCAGAATGGATCGAATTTGGTTAGGACTAGGATTTTCTCTCGCAGAGAAAGTGTCCACAAAAAAAAACCTGATGAATAAAGTTAAAACCGTTTGTTTTAAAGCAAAACAAATTATTACAAAGGTTAATTGAGGAATTATATTTTGCTTGCAAAGTACTGCTGTGTGAGATTTTAAAAATTTTAAGTATATTTTTTTTTATTTTTATGACAATTTTTTATTACAAGATTTGTAATCTATATATATATTAAATCTGTCAAACTAATTATCACGTATTATTGACTGGCATAAAATTGATTTTTTTTATATCTCACTTTTTCTTTCTCTCCATCAGTCAGTCACTCTTTCACTATTTTTTTTATAGAAACCGTGCATAAACACGGGCTGCACCCTAGTTATATAAAAACTGTCGAACAATGGAGCACTTGTTACCCTTTTAAACCAACTTTTTTCATCCTCTACTCTCTCTTCATTTTATGTTTTTCTTACATTAAAATATTAGACTGTTTTGCTCGTTGACTGTGCTTCGCACGGGTTAGTGTTCTAGTTTATATTAAAAAAAGTTCAACTTCAAATGTAAAGGTGGACATAGATTAATTTTTTAAAAATCCAATTCATATGTGAATTTCACATTCATTTTAAAAAAACTTGTTTAAATTTGTTAAAACTAGTTTGATTTTTTGAAACTAGAGAAAAATTGATCCAAAACCAATATGGTCTTAAAATCTTTTTTAAACCATAAACCAATTCCAAAACATGAACAAAGTAATTTTAACTCAATCTTAATCATTATATCTTTAACTTGACCTCGATCAAAAGTAATTTCATTTTGTTTATAACATCTTCATCTTGATTTTGACCAAAGCATCTTCAACTCACGCTTAGCTAAAACATATTCAACTCGATGTTGGTCAAAAGATATGCTGCTTGGTTTCCACGATGAATGTTTAATTCAATATTTTACCATGCCCAGTGAATATGGATTATATTTTTAAAATCCCATCAATATTCAATTGATATTCAAATAAATTTATTGGATTTAAAATAAATAAAAAAGAATTTGAACATGAAACAATCCATTAAAATGGATTTTAAGTAGTTTGATTTGGTTATGGATTGATTTTAGATAATTATATTTTTTTTAACGGACCTAGTTGAAAGGATGAACCATACCACTTGAGCTCTTAAAAGTAGGGACAAATATTTATTTTAGTTTTAGTTGATTTTTGTTATGAGGATTTAAATCAAGGGCCGGCAAGAAGATGGCTGAAATGGAGCCCAGACTCTTTTGGACCACTATCGTACACATATATTCAGGCCATTGTATCATGCACCTCACAAAATGAATCCTACACCTCCCAAAAAGTTTTAATGGTCAAAAATACCCTTAGCCCTATCATCTCTTCTCCCTCTTCCCTGTGCTGCCCAAGCACCCTCTCTTATGGAATACAAACGTGCTGCCACCTAAGGTTCAGATATCCAATTCTTGCATCATTGTCATCTTGTGTTGTGGTCCTCTTTTACCATCCAATACAAATGTGATGTCATCGTTCTCTTGGCGCTGACATTGCAATTGTCAATGGTGGTGGCTGGACTTGTTGAGAACAAAGTTAGGAGAGGGACAATAATGAAGGAAAAGTGACTCCTGGAAATAATGTTAGCACAATGATGGTGGTGGCTGGGCTTGGTGAGAAGGTGATGCACGATGGTGCAGAGGTGCAGATGCGGCACATGTTTGAATTTGAAGAAGGAAAAGGGATTTTGTTGCTTATTCTAGAATGACTATTTCGAAATAGGATACATTTTTGAAATAACTATTATGGAATATGAAAACCTACATTTCAGAATAGCTATTATAGAATATGAAAAAATATATTCCAAAATAGTTATTCTAGAAGAGTATCTATTCCAGAAATACTATTTTGGAATAGGATACGCTTTTTGGAGTAACTATTCAAGAATATGATTTTTTTGTATTCTGGAATGGAATAAGCACGTTAGAAACCTACTATAGAATAGGCATTCTAGAATATGAAAAATATATTCTGAAATAGTTATTTTGAAATAGTATCCTATTCCAAAATATCCATTCCAAAATGGGGGTACCTGATAAAAGAGTATTTTTGTTCACTAAAGTCTTTTGGATGGTGCAGGATGCAAATTGGGAGGTGCAAGATATAAATTCCTTTATTCAGACCCAAAATTAAAAAAAGGGGGAAAGACTGGCTCAAATTGGGCCACCCACCCCAAACGGAAAAGACCATTGAAGTAGGGTTTATAAGCATTAGGGTTAACCTCTATTATCCTTCCCCTCCGTTGTGGTGTCGACCGTCGAGCAGTGAATCCTATAGCCGGCGCTCAACAACATGGCGGACAAGGCAGTCACCATCCGAACCAGAAAGTTCATGACAAACAGGCTTCTCTCCAGAAAGCAATTCGTAAGTTTTTCTTGTTCTTCGCATATATTACGCATTTTGATTATATATAGTTCCCTCTATCGTTTCGATTCGGAGACAATGTTGCTCATTCGAGACCCAATTTGGTTGCTGTTTTCATCCAAATAATATATAATTTAATTTAATCACATATGATCCGTGTCATTATGGACTTGAACCTCTTGATCCCAACTGACAGAGATTGCTAGGGTTTTGTCGGTTAACTTTTTAGTTGTGTGATGCAGATCGTTGATGTCCTTCATCCAGGGAGGGCTAATGTTTCCAAGGTATTTTTTTTATGATTTTGTGTGATGTTAGAAATTGTGAAGCCGCTATTTTTTCTACTTAAGCAGATGAATGTTACGTTTTAATATGTTATTTGGATGAAGATTGTGTTACCTTTTTAATTTGTTGTGTTTTGTGTGAAGGCTGAACTGAAGGAGAAACTGGGCAGAATGTATGACGTGAAAGACACTAACACTGTATTTGTCTTCAAGTTTCGAACTCATTTTGGTGGTGGCAAGTCCACTGGGTTTGGTTTGATCTATGATTCAGTTGAGAATGCCAAGAAGTACGAGCCTAAGTACAGGCTTATCAGGGTGAGTTATTTAAATCTTTCTGTGTCGATTATGATTATAATGTTTTCCCTTTGTTAAGATGCTTTTTTTTTTTTTAAATTAGACGGCCTGTTTGTAAATAATATTGCAATCCTCTTCTATTATCACTGCTACTGTTTTTTTTTTTTTTTCTCTTCCTGATTAGTGATTACCTTTCCTTTTGAGCTGGGTTGATAAATTGTAAACTTGTTACTACTAGTGGACGAAATATTTTTCATATTTTGTTATAAGCTGTAACATTGAAGGGTTTTAGGGAAACCATTTGAACGAATGTGCTCTGTAGTTGGGGACGGTGATTGCCGTCCGTCTGAAATAATGGTGCCTTTTCTACTTAATACTTTAGCAGCTGAGTGACTTTGGTAGTTGATTCTTACCTTTGTTCCTTATGGATTATATTACAACATTTTATTTTTATTTCTTTCTGTTAATTATGCCTGCTTCTTTGTTTTGTGCTAACAAAACTAAAATCTTTTATTGCAGAATGGACTTGATACTAAAGTAGAGAAATCAAGGAAGCAAATGAAGGAGAGAAAGAATAGAGCTAAGAAGATTCGTGGAGTTAAGAAGGTAAATACTATTCTGTATTGTTGACTATTGTTTACTGCTTATATCATTTTCTTATAAACAAATACCTCTGGTGTTTGTTGTTTTTGCAGACCAAGGCTTCCGATGCTGCCAAGGCTGGAAAAAAGAAATGAGTTTTCAAACATTCTTTCTTGATTTTAAGGTTCTTTTGCTATTGGTATTTTCTAATGGTTATTTTATTTTCTATTAGCTTCCTAGAATGAGATATTTTACTGTAAGTGTTAATTAATTAATGTTCAGTTATATAACTTGAGATCTAGTACTGGCACGATCAATTTTGAGAATTCAGTTGAATGCTTTATGTTCAAATATTTACTATTGTGATAATGAATTCCGGTGTTTTGCTTGATTTGATATGGACCAGACCATTATTGTCACAAAAGGATCTTGAATGTCTCGTTAAAGTCATTCCTAGGTATGATTGATAAAATAGTCTACGTACAAAAATATTTGAAATGCAACTGGTTCTAGTATGTTTGAATTGTGTTGAAGGTCTTCTATGCATGAACTGGTAATTTACATTGAATATGTGCAATATTGCTCACACGATTTGAATACGTTCTATAAAAAATGTATACGGGTGAGATGATCTGGTTATATGGTTTTATCTTAGTTGAAAAATGGTTGACAGATCCTAAACATCGATGACGTCTGTATTGTGATAACTTAATTGTCTTTATTTGTAGTTCTTCAGTTGAAATTTAGGATTTATATCTTCTATTCTTTTATTTGGAAAAAAGGGACTCATTTTTATTCAATTAAAATTTGAGTCAATAAAAAAATCCACTACTTGAAATATAGATGATCCAAATCATTGGAGCCATTTCTTTCTCAAATTTCGTTTTAGATATTGGTAAATAGATGACTTGGATTCATGAGGAATTGTGAAAAGTGAAAAATCAAATGTGTTTATTGGTAATTTGAACTACGTAATTTATGAGTTTGATTTATTTTATGAATATCTGAATTGGTTCTTTAAAATATCAGGGACACGTTGATCCCAAAAAAACTATTGTCTCCGTTATTTCATCTTAGGGTCTGTTTACGTATCCAGAAGGATTTCTAAGAAGAAAAAATTAAATTTGTATTTTCATCAGCTCAAACTAACTTGTGCGTATATTATTTTGTAAGAGCTCTCTCAGTCCTTATAATGTATGTTTTACTTTTGCGATTGAGTAATGTCTTGTGTTTCCTGAAAGGAGTAAAGTTAAATTTGTCAAGTGAATTAAGACGTTATTATATTTTTGAACTAGAAGCTGTTTTATTTGATATTATCTTATGACGTGCAATCATAACATAACCTTGTCTTTGGGTGAGGAATTTCAAAATTTCAAAAAATTTGAAATGTCGAAGATTTAAATTGTTCTCATTTTGTAAATGATTTGTTAGAATAAATTAATTTAAATTTCTATAAATTCAAATTCTTAATTTGGATGGGACAATTCAGTTCCTCCATATAAAAAAAATTATTTTTAAATTCATATTTTAAAATTGAAGTTTCAATATTAAAATTTACTGAGGATAAATATTGGCTATTTTTAAATATTTAATAATTAAAAGATAATCTTAAATATTTAACAATTCAAAAATATTTTAATGTTAGATAATATTTAATAATAATTTTCAATATTTAATAATTAAAAAATATGGAATATTTTTTTTAGTATGAATATTATTTAATATACTTTTATTGATTCTTTGACAAAAAAATACTGAATTTTTTTAAGAATAGGAATATTAAATATAAATTTCTTTTCGTAAATTGTGACAAAATGAAAACTTATTTATCAATCAAAATGAAATTTAATTATTGTTTTTACGAATCACAATTAAACATGTTCAATCATAATATATTCCAACTCAAATTCATACTTTATAAAAAAATATGTCATCATTGGCAAAATTGTTGATAAAATATATTAATAACAAACTGAAATTCTATAACACATCACATATTACTCAACAATTTAAATAAAAGTCGTATTGTTAATGTAAAGTTTTGAAAAATAGATTTAGTTATAGACTTAAGCAATTAACTATCAAATATATATTGGAGTATGCTTGAAAACACTACATATTTAAAATAAGTGAGAAAATACCAAATCATATAGCAAAATAAGTGAGAAAATACCAAATCATTTTTTTCCTCCCCCGATTTCCTACTACGACTCATTAAGAAATAAAGACAGACAAATTTTCCTCCCACAAAAAGTAATTGGCATCTAATGGAGATTACTTTATATTATATTCATCTATCATTGTATAAAAATATATTTTTTAACATCTAATAACAACCATCAAATCAAAATTACAAATAATAAATGATTGAGATTAAAACATTTAAAATAATTTAGAGATGAAATTGATAATTAAGCCAAGTTTAATTAAAGAACAAATTTACAATTATGAATGGGATTGAAAATAGGTTTGACCAAACAAAGCTTTACATAAATAGGTTTCATGTGTTTAAAAAATCCAAGACACACAACTGCAGTTAGGTCTATTACTTGTCACAATAATTTGATGTTTGATTTAACTTATTCAAAAGTTTCATTTGATATATATTTCACATTAAATTTTTTATATATGTTTAACTTTTTTCTATTTGATTTAATAGGCTAATAGGTCAATGAAAAATAATTCTATATAAAACAAACTATAATCAATGAAATTAAAATAATTACTACTCAAAGCATGATACAAAATTAGAAACAAGGCACACTAGATTTTTAAGAGTCAAGTCTAATATGTTTAAATGATATAAACTTATTTTTAATGTCGAATATGATTTTCATGATAACTTATTTAAAAAGGACCATTGGAAAAAAAGTAAAGCACAAAATAAATAATTTATGTGAAATCGTATTAAATTCAAAACTTCTTTTTTTCTTTTTTTTTAAAAAACTAGGGTTGGGCCCTTGATCTAGTCCATTAGATTTGGAGAAAAATTGCGGGGTTTTTCTTCATACACTATACAAACTTCTTCATACACTATATTACAATAATGAAATACCAAAAATAACCTTCTATTTTTTTAATAAGCATTTTGAATTTTTGAACAGCTGCACTGTTGGTTTCTGTTTCCGCTTGTGCACCTATTTGGTCTTCTTCTTTGTTGAGAGGCTGTCTTTAGTGACATTGGTGGTGCGAGTTGGTCATGGTAGGTGGTCGTCGGAGCTGCAACAAGTCGCGCCGTTCGTAGTGGTTGCTGGTGCGTGAAGGTGAGCGCTACTACTAAGAGGTCGTTCATGGGGACGGGATTGGCTGAAGGTCCATATGGATTCGCTAATCCGTAAGGTTCATACGGATTACGCAATCCGTATAGACCATATGGATCAGCTGATCCGTATGGACCATATGGATTGTGTAATCCGTATGGAGCATTTTTATGAAATTTATGAAATTTTAACTTTAAATAATTATTTTAAATATATAAAATTGTTGATAATTAAATTAGAAATTGGAATATGTAGTATGTGATATGATTAGTTACTTTAGTTGTCATTAGTGATTTTAGTACATATTAAAATAGAATTGCAGATTATGAATGTTTATCTGGATTTTAGATTTCAATTATTTTACTCTTTATTTATAAACTAAGTCAATATGCCATATGCATATAAGGAGGATAGTATGGTTATTCCATCATTGTATCTGAGCACCCTCAATACCCACGACTCTAATAATCAAAACCAAAATGCCTAACTAGACCCCAAAAATATGTACCTATGTCACAAACCACACATCATATGAGCAAAAGTGTTCCCGACCATTGTTGTTTATAAATATAAGTAAAGGTATGCATAAAAGTAAATAATGACCATGATATGTTATATGATTGTTTCAGGGTATGTGCGAAAGGATAGCCGACGGGTTGCAGCACATGCTAGACATGTGTATGGTTACCCCTAGCACAGATGCGTACAATGCTACACAATACCTGTTGCAATGGCACGTAGTGTGACTCCGTAGGGAAACGTGTTTGTCAGAACTAGTCGATTAAGGGATACACAAAGGAGACGGCTTGGTCGGACTGATTGACTTTGGTGGGAATGATTGACCATGTGATGTGACTTTGTTTTTTGTTTCTACATTTCCCTTTTTGACTTGCTAGTAACCTTTTAATTAAGTTTCAATATTTAGTTTTTGTATTTGTGATAATGTTAAACAATTATTGGACTAAGTTTTTTACTAATTCGATTCATGCACATCATATCCATTCGAACTACAAAATACACAAATATTGACTAGTGTCGTTGATAATTTTTTTATACAAGTCATGGTCAGTGCAAAATAGTATTTATTGCATTACAAAAAAGGAAGCACACAATTTTTTTTAATCGTCTCCTAAATTGACATGGTCAGTGCGTATGGTCATGGATTTAGTATACAACCTCATTCGATCAATATAAGGAGTCGACCAGTGTTTTCTTCATTGGAACAGTGCGAAGACCAACCGAATGCAGTTAATGGGATAGGACAGTCGTCTTTCAGTTCAACCTTTTTAAATAACATTGTCATTAGAAATGCAATAAACCAAATACAATATACGAATAATATAAATATTTTTAACAACATTAAATTCATAAATTCATAGCAAATACAACATCAATTACATTAACTAATGACAAAATTTACAATTAAAACATCCAATTTTCAAAAATATAATATTCAAAATAATCGAAATAAATCATAACATAGCTAAGTATTCAATTTATCCATACTAAACATCCATTATGAGCCTTTTTAATTTTTTTTAACATAATTATTTAGAAATAAACATTATATATGGACCATACGGATCAGTTAATCCATATGATCCATACGGATCATCTGATCCATATGGAATAACATACCTGAGCTGAAAAAGCGAACCAATCACCAACAACGACCAGCAGCCCCTAGCCACCACCAGCTCCATTCCGACGAAGGCAAACACTAATATTCACTATCACCAACTACAAGTGCACAACCGACAACTCTATAACCACCAAAGCAAAGCAAAACAGCAAGTGTATGAAGAGAGGTATCTTGGAAGTGTCATGGAGTTAAAAACTGCTGATAAGGGTATTTTGGTCATTTTTGGCCATTTTCAAATTTTATATAGTGTATGAAAAAATATGTATAGTATATGAAAGAAAACCACAAAATTGCCTCTTAGGCTTTTGTTGGGTTATTCCCATTTCTTTCCAAAAAGAAGGGATAAAGAGAAAAAAAATACTGACAACACTGTGTACTTCCGCCGTTGCGCGTCCCTGCCCTTTTTTCTGTCTTTGTTTCTCTT
Source organism: Glycine latifolia (assembly GCA_013407115.1). Lineage (NCBI taxonomy): Eukaryota > Viridiplantae > Streptophyta > Magnoliopsida > Fabales > Fabaceae > Glycine > Glycine latifolia. Next base: position 35,095,121 of record CM023960.1, read on the forward strand.
TTCAAGGCAAATTCGTGACCTCGTCTTCTCTTTTTCTGTATTGTTTTTACTTTCAACCACTTCCAATTTTCTTTTTCTTCAGATCCTAATACCATCATGGAGGATGCTGCTGCTTCTGCTGCTACTGCTAATGGTAAATTTCTTCATAAGTATCGCTTTTGCTTCTACTTCTGTTTTCCTTATGCTTAAGCTTAATATAATAATATAGTAAAAAACCGACCCTTTTCAATTCTTGTCGTTAGTGTGTTCAACTATGGAGGGAAAAACAGATCGTGCTTTGATTATGGATGAAAACCAGATTCAATGTTTACATTAACGAAGGATCTGATTGTTTGATATTTTCTTTTACCCGGATTTTGTTAATAGTGTTGGAAGCCAAAGATGGTACTATTTCTGTTGCTTCAGCATTTCCTGGTCATCAAGAAGGTATGATAATAATTGATCATTTCTGTTTCATCTGCAACCCCCCCTCCCACATTTTTTTTTTCAAACATTATTTTCTCTTGTTATACCAGCTGTGCAGGATAGAGACCACAAGTTCTTAACAAAAGCAGTTGAAGAAGCGTACAAGGGGGTTGAATGTGGTGATGGAGGTCCATTTGGAGCCATTGTTGTTCGAAATGATGAAGTAGTTGTAAGCTGTCATAACATGGTTTTACGAAACACTGATCCCACTGCCCATGCTGAGGTTACTGCTATAAGAGAGGTAAATTGGTAGGTTGTTATTCTTTCCATTAAGAATTTTCTTCTTGATTTGTGAAATCTGAGCTATCACATGCCTCGAGAGTTGATGGATTATAGAAACAAAGAGATCATGGAATTGTAATCTTGATATTCTGGCATTTGGTTTCCCATTATAGAGATGGATTAAGTGAAGGGTTGGTTATACTATCTTCATAAGTTATTTTATACTCTTTTTTTCTTTCTTCATCCCTTCTTACGTTTGTTAAACAAGCATCATGTCATCTAGATCTGTATAACTTGGCATGTCAGGCAGATAAAAATTGGCGCTTTAGTTTTCTTTCTCAATCAAAGTATCAAACCAAATAAGTTGTAGTCTTAGCATTCTTTAATCTTATATTGCAATCATCTGTTATTGGCTCTGGCTGTCTCAGACATATTTGGATCTCAAACTCTGGGAGTTTTGCTAAACATCATTCGATACCTTGAAGAGGTTGTGTGCAAGTTCAAGCTGCTTAAATTTTTTCATTGTTTGATCAGACACTGGAAACATTCATTTGACGCACTTCATCCTTGTATATATTAGACTATAATATAATAATATATTTATGAGGGCTCTGATTATTTTTATATCTGAAACCACATTTATATTTCCTAAACCACATCACTTATTCTACTTATTTCTTTATATACATCATTTTGGACCTCATTATAATTTGATATCATCTGTAGGCTTGTCAAAAGCTGAATCAAATTGAACTTGCTGACTGTGAAATCTATGCTTCTTGCGAGCCTTGTCCAATGTGCTTTGGTGCAATTCATCTTTCAAGAATTAAGGTGAGCCTCTGCGACAGCCACGCTATTCATATTTTCCTCTCACCACATGTTTCTCTAGTATTTATTAAAATGATCACATTGTGCATTCCTTTCACATCAAACAGAGACTGGTTTACGGAGCTAAAGCAGAAGCTGCAATAGCAATTGGATTTGATGATTTCATTGCTGATGCACTGAGGGGCACTGGTTTTTATCAGAAGGCTCAGTTAGAGATCAAAAAGGCTGACGGTAGCGGTGCTGTTATTGCAGAACAAGTATTTGAGAAGACAAAATCCAAGTTTACTCTGTACTGATTTGCTTCAATCGTCTAAATTAAAAGTGAATCCAAGATACAATTGTTCAGGAAATTTTCAATTTCTTACTACAACTACATTCATAAATTCAAGAAATATAAAGTTTACATGCTCTTATGCTGGTGTTCATTTGTTCATATTATTTGCTCAAGGCATTGCAAATGATTATATTGATACGTTAAATTTATGGATTATCTATTCGATTGTTGGAGAGTTGCGTAGGAGGGAAAGGTAGATCAAACCAGAGAATGAGGCAATTAGGCTGATAATGCACTGAATATACAAATGACTAGCCTCTCATGCACAAGAATCCAATCTTGTCGTCAACATATATATATAATCAAATTTCTTGTCTACTACAAAACATTACAGAATTTGTAGAGCTATTCTACTATTCATCGCAATTGTTAGTGTAGAATAAGGCACATGCTGTTTCTGCACAATTGGGAGCAATATAAAACTTATGTCATCCTCAGTTAGATCGCAACTCTTCCAATCTAGACTTGATCTGATCCTGCAACACCTCCAACCGCTTCACATACACCTCCAACTCCAAAATCCTCCGTTTTCTCCATTGTTCATGGTCCACTTCCCCAGGGCATAGTGGCATTGGGATTGGCTCCAACTCAGGAAGTGGCTCTTCATGTGCTTCATCCAACACTTCCTTCAGCAATGGTGGGAAACATGACCTCATGGTCTCCTCAATGAAGCCTTGTATGCTATCACCATTGTTTTGGTCATTTGTTTTGTTCACATCATTTGCATCATCTAGCCGCAATCGCTTTGGCACTCTATTATCTATTTCATCATTGTTGTCAAGTTGTTCAATCTTCACCTTGATATTGCCAACATGAACATGACTTTCAGGAGTGTGTCCTGATTCATCACCATCCAAGGCATCTTGGTCTATTATATTATCCGTGTCATTGCCCCAAATCTTGTGGGAAATTTCAAAAATGGCCTGCTCCTGGGGGTTCCTAAAGGGAACCTCCTTGTCCTTGCTTTTGTCCAAAGCTAACTTGTGTTTTCTCTTTAACCTACGCAATTTCTCAACAAGCTGATTTTTGTTGAAACCCACGTTCAGTTTGGGCCTTATGTGATCATACAACGAGGCTACGACGCTTTGGAGGGTGGTGGTTTCCTTTCTATGCTGCTTGACGTAATCAAGGTATCCCTTCAACAGTTCCATCTCATCCTCCTTCGTCCACAGCCTTTGGTATTGTCTCACCATTCCGGAATACTTGGCGTTGCGCTGCCCTTTTGAGCGTGTTACGACAGTGGTGGCAGTGGCGGTGGCTGGGATGCCATTTCTTTCGTCATCGGCCGGGAAGGCCACTGTCACGGCGGGGGAGGCGTTGGGAACAGCAAGTGCAACGGGAATGGGGTTGTCCACATCACATGAGTTAAGAAAATGGTCGTTCTCGTCATCTTTTACATTAAGCTTTTGGTCGTTTTCATGGTTAATGTCATTATCTGTGATAATGTCAAGGATCTCTTCTTCTTCTTCTTCGGAAGAGGAGGAGGAAGAGGAGGGCGACAAGATCCAAGAAACCAACGGGGAAAGCATTGTTGAGGAGATACCACATTTCCTTTTTTCGCGTATTTGAGTATCAAGGTTGCCGTTTGTTGTGCATTTACTATCAATAGAATGCATGCTTATTAAGGGGGGAAATATCTTGTTACAAATTCACATCCGTATAATCCTAATTTGGATGAAAATTACGAGTTAAACTTGTTTTTTTTAAATATATATTTTTTAGTTGTTAACTATCGCAGTCATCATGCCTAAAAATAAAACTTACTCAATTATATTTTTATAAACTTTATACTATTTATCATATTTGCTATTTTCTAACCTTTCCCTTTTACCTCTCTCTTTTTTCTACCTATATATACCTTAAAATGGGATGTATGTTTATCCATGTTCAATCAAAAGTAAAATATGAGAAGTGCAGAAAAACCATGTTATCGATAATATATAGTAATTGATGTGATGGAAGAGATAATGAAAAAGAAAACAAAATAGTAAAATGTATTTTATAAATTTTATTATATGTAATTAATTTTTTTTTATTTTGATGTTGTTGCCTTAATGATGTGATAGATGATAAACGAAACATTAAAATCACTATTTTATTTATCCTAAAGGAATTGAGATTTGATTTGTTATCACATTATGGTTGAATATTCACAAATACTCTATAGGTTACACTTATAAATTGTTTTAAAGATCTGTTTTTATTGAGATAAAAATAAGTCTTTTAATATATTATTATTAGTTAAGATTTATTAAAAAATATAAAATTATAAGCAAAGTTCATTCAATAAAGTATAAAACATGTGCAACTATGCATTTCTAATAAATTTTAAAACCAACAATAAATTTAATATTGCCTTAAAAAAACAATAAATTTCATTTTCCTGAAAATTAACAGTAAAGATGAAAATCAAGCCATTGAAAAATATACAAGATTTGTTATCTTTGGTGAATTGTTCAGTAAAACTTCAACAATTAACAAATCCGGTCATATTGGTTTCCTAAGTTCTATCTTTCAAATGAAAAAAAAAATATATTAGGATAGAAAAATCTGAATAGGTAGTCTTCAACCGTTGGATAAAAAAAAAAATACTACATCAAATCTGTGTTATAAGAAATAAGTGTTAGCATACACTATCACTTATTTCTTATAATAAGGACCATAAATAATACTAAAAAATGATATAATCTTTTCGACTCCTCATTATACAGTTGGATAAGAAAAAATATTGTTACAAAAATACAATTTTTTTTAAATATATTTTATTATTAAAAATAACACATTTTAAATAACACATTTTAAATATATTTTTATTATTAATTAAAATTTATTAAAAAATACAATTTTTTTTAAGTCTTGTTTTTTTTAGTTAAGGTGCCTCTTTCATGATTTTGTATTTTTTAAATAATTTTAACTAATTATAAAAATTGTGTTAAAGAATGTTTTTAGCCCTCCTCTTTAGAGTAAAAGATATTTTTTGTTCTTTTCTTGGTCTTATGCGGGCTACTTTGACGTCCAATGGGAATGTTTCGATTGTGTGTTGTTCTAGCATCAAAATTTTGTGGTTTCGTCCCTAATCACAATGGAATGTGATGGTGGTGACTACTTATAGAGATTTTGAAATCCAAATTAGGAACCAACATATTAACGATGTGAATGTATTGAAGGAACAAATATGGGGGACAATGGTGTATATCATCAGTAGATTTAGTTAAAGAGTTTTATCTTCCCCCAAAAGGGATATAGAGGGTAAGGATTCTTTCTTTTGTTGTTGCACTGAATTAAGTAAGTGTCCTCTTCTCATAAAGGAAGAGTTGCCTAAACTTAAAAGGATTAGTTCCTTGAATCTAGTTAATTCAACAACTTAACACGAATAATGCATGAGCTTTCCTTGACTATAGTGCGAGTAAAGTCTAAGTGTTTATAGCCGTAGCGATATAAACAAGAATACTCATCCAAGCAGCGAGAACATGTACATATAGAATTCGAGAATGTAACAAGGCCCAAGTTACATAAGGTTCTTTCTATTATGAAATGTTTCATCCAATGATATAAAAATCGGTTCGGTCATTAACCCGGTCGAGGTAGTGAGTTAGTGGTCCAATCGGTGGGTCAGTAATTAATCCGGTTTGGCCCGGTCTATATTAAAAATTTTAATATTATATTATATATAAGATATAAATAATATTATTTGATTAAGAAAATATATTAAAAAATTCAAAATAATAATTGAAGTATTAAAGTTGATAACACGAGTAAAATATATTAATAAAAAAAGAGTGTAAATAGCAATTACTTAAATTAAAACAAAAGTCCAGTTTTTAATAAAAAAATAAGTCAAAAGGAATACAATAAGCAATAAAGGGAGTGCAGGAAGAAAATGTGTTTATGGATCTGAGCCCAAATACAAAAAATCCTAATCCCATTAATATAAAAACTTCTTCCGCTCAATCCTCATTTTCTGGCCGCTCCAATTCTTCTGCTTCAATCTCTTCATCGATGACATCTTTCTCTGCTATATCGGGGCATCTAATATCATCAACTTCTATATCTGAACAGACATCAGCTCCAATTTCTTCGATTTTGCCCATCAATTTGGAATTGAAAGCACAAAAATTTGAACTTTTGGATTCGATTCGTTCTAGGTACCGTCCTTTGTTTTTTCTTCTTATTGGCGGATTCAGCAAAGATGATAAGAACGGAAGAAAAGGTTTTAGCTTTTGCGATCCAATAATGGTTTGAAATTCGATGAGCCTAAGATTTTGGGGTGAGACAGAGAAGAGAGGAAGCGACAACCAGAACGACGCCACGAACAACAAAGCCCTTTTCTCTTTCTACCAAAACCCGATCCGGGTTCCTAAACCCGTTCGGGTTGCCAGGTTCTTTAAAAATCGACCGATTCTTGCCAGGCCTAACCAGGTCACTTGCATGGACGGTTCCACACCCAACCCCATCCGAAGCTACCATAGGTTTCTGGTCCAACTGGTCCGACCGGCCGGTCCGAACCGGTTTGAATAACACTGATTTTCATCTGTATCTATTTATTGGTTAGTTTAGAATATAAGACTTCTACCTTCTTTGATTTTGTGTTATTCGATATTTCGGTGTACCCCGTACTTCCTAGAAGTAGCCATTCATTTGGTGGATCCAACTCCATTGTGGGTGTGGGTTCACATGAAGGTTCGAGCTCAGGTTGGACCTCTTTCGATCATCATTCATTTGTGATCAAGAGGACTATACTACTGATAAATGAGTGATTTGCATTACGTAGATGAAATGCAATGCACTCAAGTATCTTAAGGCCTAAGTGTGGAACAATATGTCAGTCTTGTTTGAGTCAAGATACTGAATTTGAGTAAATATTAAGTTAGAGTCCAAAAATAACTAGACTTAAAACTGGTAAAATAAAACTCAGGTAATATCCAAAACATTTTTTTAATGTCGATTATAATTTTTTTAATAAAATACACAAATATATACCATCAAATATGTGAAAATCAATTGAATAAGTTGTTTTACCTTTAATGATGTTGATTTTGAGTTTTAAAAATATAGGTACATTAAAAATCGATAAAAAAAATACATTGTTATCTTTAACTATTTTGTTTAATACAAGTGTCAACAATGTGAATTGAATATTATAATTTATTAAGATTTGTCTAATGGTAAAGAATTTAAGTATTTACATCAGGTCTTAAGTTCAAACTTTATTATCACTAACGTATAAACAAAACATAAATACTTCAACAAGATTTAAGTATATACTAAAAATTTAGGTTTTATGTTAAATTCTAGAAGTTGACACCAACAAGTTGTTGGTCATTGTGAAACTGGATTCATACCCGTTAAACAAGTTCTTAGCTTTGAGTCTTGTAGAATGTAGACGGAAAAAAAATGTAGTTGGAATGAGAGATTCAATTAAAGGTGATCAATTAGATTTTTGGACAAATATTAGTCATCAACAAAGTCGTACTCTCAGTCATGGTTTTATCTTGGAAAGACACCTTTCTTGGTTAAGGAAGTGTTTATAAATTATAATTGATCTTGACTCCTAAGCAATATAAGATTTATTGGCGTGTTGAAGCAAACTTCTAGTCGAGACTGCAAAAGTGACCTTAGCCCTCTTTTTAACATTAGTGTTTAGACCTCAAATCTATTAAGATCATTAAAGTTAGTGTGTCTAAAACATTATCTGATTTGATATTCGATGACCCAATTATGATTTTATCTTAAATGAAAACTTGGTGAATCACAAGAAGAGTATGTTTATAAACTATCTTTATTATCGACTCTTAAGCTAAATGAGACTTTTTGACATACAAGACATAAACATATACTTACTTTTTTATTTATATATTTTTATTCTTTTTATTTCTCTTTTTTCTAATTATATTTATCACTTTTTATTTATTTATTCTCATTCTACCATATATACCTCTCGTCCATTAATGGCTGCCCATTGCACAAAACGAACCTGGAATTTTTGTTGGTTCTGAAAATGAAAAGGATAATGTTACTGTGCAAGACACATGAAGATGAAAATTTTGTTGGTTCTGGAAATGCCCTTTGCGGGATTAACGGTTGACCATGGAGAAGAAAAAGATAAGGGTAATATTAAATACGCGTGTGCAAGGCACATGATCATCTGGTTGACGAAAAAAAAAGTTTGTTACGGTGCATGGGTGTTTACTTTCCAAATAATTATGGGGCACCATAGTCATTTTGATATTTAAAATAGGGGCATAATGTATTAAAAAAATAAAAAACAGATAATATTATTTTAATGTAAAGTACTCACTTTTTACAATTACTTCCTCGTGTGAACCATTTGCAATCCTTCTTCACCCTAGATTTCGCCTTGCAATAATTAGGGGATTTTCTATACAGATGAATGCTACATGAAGAACATAAGCTAGATGAAGGAACGAGAAGACCTAGGATGTAGAAGATCATAATATGAGGATTCGACAGATTTGGATTCATATATACCCACTCGTGCGGTACTTCATTGTGTGATCTATGTTTACATATCTATATCTATATATCTATCTATAGATATATAGATATATAAGATCCATCTTTATAGATATAATAATCTACATCCAGAAAGTCATATGCTTTGTAAGAAGCTTGTACAGTTTGGGAAGAGGTTTTGATTGATCAAAAAGAAGAATCTACTTCAACCGATATGCCATTAGGCACGACAATACATAACATAGAAACCACATTCGAAAAGGGTGGACAATTAGCTAGAGCAGTAGGTGCTGTAGCGAAACTAATTGCAAAAGAGGGAAAATCGGCCACATTAAAATTACCTTCTGGGGAGGTCCGTTTGATATCCAAAAACTGCTTGGCAACAGTCGAACAAGTGGGAAATGTTGGAGTAAACCAGAAAAATTTAGGTAGACCCGGATCTAAATGTTGGCTAGGTAAGCGTCCTGTAGTAAGAGGTGTAGTTATGAACCCTGTAGACCATCTGCATGGGGGTGGTGAAGGGAGGGCCACAATTGGTACAAAAAAACCCATAACTCCTTGGGGTTTTCCTGCACTTGAAAGAAGAAGTAGAAAAAAGAAGAAATATACTGATAATTTAATTCTTCGTCGTCATACTAAATAGTAGAGAAGAGTAAAATAAGATGAGGTGTGAGCATAGTAAGTCTTAAACACAAGAAAGATGAGGGAATTTACTCAAAGAAAAAGGTATACCTATTTCATTTTGAAATATACGGTTATCTTTGAAGGTGGCGTTAATATGTGAAGACGTGAAGTTACTTTGCCACGGGTGAGGAAATGTTTTTTACCATTTGATATATTTATAAAGTATTAATGGTTAAGATTTAAGAAGGATGACTGTCTTGACGAGTAAGTTTTTAATTTGTTTTATGATAAAAAAATTTGTCTTGTTTTATTTTATTTTATATCATTTATTATTGTCAAACCCCATCTACATCTAAAACCGAAGTATCCAATTCTTCTGAAAATTAACACCTCTCTTAAATATGTATCAAACAATGAATGAGATTTTACAATTCTTCCTTCAATATATCATCATGCCTGCAAAATTGGAAATTGAACAACACAATTTTACTTATTTTCTAGTCATCCTACAACTCAATTTTCATGATTCTAAGCAAAAAGAACCTCATAACCAAATTTTTTGATATATATTTTTGTTTTATTATGTGAACTCATCCCCATATTTTGTTTAATTTCTGGTTTTTTAATTCATCAATCATCTCCGTTTCCCACTGGCCACCACCACCACCAGACTCTTCTCTGCTCAAGTGCACTCTACCTTTGTTTATCACCAAGAAATGCGTCTATGACAACTAGATTCTATCTTTCTCACCTTCATTAAAACACTTTTTCCTTAGCAACAAAGACATTTTACCAGCCAAATTCTACAATTGATATTACTTCAAACACTTAAACGCACAACACAGGTCACTTCAAACACTTAAACGCACAACACAGGTCCAACAAAGAAGGAAACTAAAACGTTACAAACAAAATCCAAAACCCACAACTAAACTTGCATCTCTAGTCAAATTGCAAAGACAACCAAATACCTCCACAACAAGTAGACGGAAAGCGGTTCCTGAAGCAATCGGGTGGAGGCGGCAGCGAGGAGCAGGTCTAGATTTCGCAGTGAGGACGTCAATGGAGTCACCGATGAGGACGAGGCGGAAAAGGAGGACACGAAAGGAGGAGCGAATCTCAGATCTGAATTTTTTTATAGAAAAATGATAGAGAGAAACGGTGGAGTAGATGTGTGAAGCAGACTGGATCTCACGACGGATCTCGCTATGGCGACGGGGAGAGGGGCTAGGTGAGGTTGGTGAAGCTTGACCAGGGAGGAGTGGTCGGAGACGACGAAGACGCAGCAGAAGGGATGTGTTGCCGACAGCGAATGAAAGTCGTCGGCGTGGTGGTGGTGGTGCCGACGAAATCTAACCTGAAAAAGAAAAAAGAAAGTGCACATAAATACCAGGAAACACGAGAGATGAAAAGAACATAAAAAATACTTTTAATAATTTTCATTTCATTTTTAAAATAAAAAATGTTATTATTTTTTATTTTGTATTTCAATAAATAACCTATTATCACGTGTCATTTTACTTCCTCCCGCCGTGGGAAAGTAACTTCACGGCTTCAGATTAGACGCCACCAAAATAAAGAAGATATTTAGTACTTGATTGCTTGAACTCATGAAATGAAACAAATCTAATTATCTAAAAGCAGGGAGTTTCGGCAAAGTTTCAAGGTTTGAAGTTTCAACTTTCAAACACCAGCTGGATTTAGATAGAGATATACACGCAACGCAACAAATTTAAAATCAGGGAATTTCGAGGTTTCAAGTTCCATTGGTTGTGCTAAATAATTAGCCATGTTGTATTGACATCACATGAAAGCGGAAGGAACCATTTTCTGTATTTTTATTATTTTTTTATTTTTTAACCATCATAATTAGGATTTTGGTCTCCCCATTAAATACCCTTTGTTTCAAAGTTTTAAAGAGAAGATGATGGATTATTTACATTTCATTTTATGTGAAATTTTAACTCGAGGCATCACACAAGTTTTGATTTTTTTGTATTTGATACTTTAACCATATTTAAAGTTTTTTATTTCTCCCTAAAGATATATTCTACTAAAATGAATCTCAGATTCTCTCTTACAAAATTCAATATATGTTGACAAACAATTTAGAAATAAATATTACTTATGAAATTGTTTAAGATAAATATTTATTTTATATAATAATTAAGATTTATAATAAATAAATATTTTTTAAAATATAAGTTATATTAAAAATTTATAGTACATAACTTAAACTATAATATAAGGTTATTTTGAATTATTAAAATTCAAAAAGTAAGTTAAATTCAATTTAGAGATATAGATAAAAGAATATGAAAAGATCAACTATACAATAAAAAACGTCTAATTGTGAGTTAAAGAAAATAAGAGTCTCATTAAGAGATAAATTTTGTAAAAAGAAAAAACAAATTATGTCACTCATATATTAGGAAGAGTTAAGATCATATGCACGTACTCATGTAGTCATATTTTTGATGGTATAACTATTTGTACTTTTCGTTTTATTACTAGGGAAGTGGTGTAAAGCATTTTCTGTCAAAAAAAAAAAAATCTCACTATCACTCATCAAAGTGTGTATTTCAATACTAATTTTACTATATGTTTTATCAATTACAATAATATTTTATACAAATAAAGATAACATACGTTAAAATGAAAGGAATATAAGGTTATAACAATATTTAAATATAGATAGATAATTTTTTTAATAGTTTGAGGTAAGTGAAAAATAGTCATACACTAACAGAATAAAATTGTATATTATCATTTAATCACAATTTATTATATATGATAAATTTATTGATTTTTAAAATAATTCAAATGATAATTTATAATTTGATGACATTATAAAATTTTTTATCTTAACCTACCAATTATTTTTATCTATTTATATATATTTTTTAAATATTGTTGTAACTATATACTTCTTTCATTTTATCATATGTTACCTTTATTTATATAAAATATTCTTGTAACTAATAAAATGGTTACATCATTTCACTTGAAATAAAAGGAAAAATACAAATATCATCCAAAATAAGGCATGAGCAATATGATTTCTTTGTTTTCTTACAAAATTCATCTCCGAATTACTAAAGTTTGAAAGAAGATCCTTAATAGTATAAAAAGTTTTACATAATTATTTATTTATATATATATATATAAGTTTATTAATTTTTATGATAAGTTTATTAATTTTTAAGATAATTATCTTAAAATAATTTAAATGATAATAAATCATAAATTATTTTTTCCATAATCTTATTTGTATTTATTTTTAAATTTTAACATCAATTATATTATATATTTGATCCGTTTCAACAATATTTTGAGGTTCAATCAAATAATTTAAACTTAACCATGTTTTTAGTCTTATAATAATAATAATTATTATTATATTTTTAGTTGATTTTATTATATCAATAATAATCATGATATATACAATCACATCATTTCAGAGTTTTGTATATATAATTATACTATTAAAAAAAATTGTCATTTATAATAATTTTATCAAACTCAAATATAATTGTATCTCTTAAAAAAATATATTTATAAATATTAAATCTACATTTGAGTCAATAATAATAATAATTTAATAAAAAAATTGACAAAAGCTTATTAAATTAAGCAGTAAACAAAATCACTGTTGGGCAACTTGGTTGGTCCACTACCAAATAAACCACCTCCCAGATTCTCATTTTCATTCTCATTCTCATTGTCATTGCCAGCGAGTGTGTCAAAAGTGACACCAACAAAACAAACCCCGTGAAAGCAAAGCACCCACTACGCCCTTTGCCTAACCGACTCACCCCCATGGAATCCGATCTAAACGATGCCGTTTTTCCCGAAGATCTCGACGACGACGACGAAACTCCAGAGGACGAAGAGGAGGAGGAGGAGGACGACGACGTCTTAGACGACGATGAAACCGAACCCCCTCCCTCCGTTATCGCCGTCGCACAACCCGCTTCCGAAACGCTCGACACCGCGTTAATTCCGATCTTCTCCGTCGCGGATTCCTCGCCGAAACCGCTGTGCACGGAGCTAATCGAGGAGAAGAAGGCGCTGGACGATTCGCGGCGACTGTTCCAGCGTCTGTGGACGGACGAGGACGAGATCGGGCTCTTGCAGGGTTTTCTGGAGTACACGGCGCAGCGAGGATCCTCTCACCACAACGACACCGCCCTGTTCTACGACCAAATCAAATCGAAGCTCCAACTCGGCTTCAACAAGAATCAGCTCGTCGAGAAGCTCCGAAGGCTGAAGAAGAAGTACCGCAACGTCCTCAACAAAATCAGCTCTGGCAAGGAAGTCTCTTTCAAGAGCCCTCACGACCGAGCCACCTTCGAAATCTCGCGCAAGATCTGGAGCAACACCGCTCCAATCACCGGTCCCATCGAAGACGACGACGAAATCAACCCCAACCCCAACCCTAACCCTAATTTCAGCAATTCCGCGAAGACGCCTATTTCGCGGAAGCGGTCGCGGCCTCAGAAGCGCGAGTTGAACGAGGGTTCAACGTTGAATAGAGATAATAATTGCAATAGTAATAGTAATAATAATAATAATAATAATGATAATAATGAGAATTATAATAGTAGGCATAACTTACAGGGTTTGATTGAAGAGACGGTGAGGAGTTGCGTGTCGCCGGTGTTGAAGGAGTTGGCGTGTGGTACTGGTGGCATGGGATTGGGAAGAGGGTTCGCATTGAATCCCTTGCAAATGCCAATGAGTTTATTGAATTTGGGGATTGTTGGGGAAACGGCAATGGATGAGAAGTGGAGGAAGCAACAGATTCTAGAGCTGGAAGTGTATTCCAAGCGTTTGGAATTGGTGCAGAATGAGATCAAGGTTGCTCTCGAGGAATTGCGTTCAGCTGGTGGAGGATGACCCTAAATAAAACTAAGCTTTTAGATGTTTACAGTACTTCATAAGGATTTGCTTGCTAATTTATTAATCCACTAATGGTTGATAGGGTAGCTAGACAGTTTGTATTTTTCTTCTTCTTTTTTTTCTATAGTTTAGCTTTTTCCTTTTTTTCTTCTTTTCTTTTCAGTATAGCTTTTGATTATTGCAAACAGTATTTGTTCAATAAAATGTTATTATTTTTGTTTTTTTTGGCTTCTGTAAAATTTTCTTCTTGGCTAATTAATAATTTACATGTACTTGTACAGATAGAGTCAGGGAATTGACGCAAGATGAAAGGTCTTGTATTTTGATGTGTTGTAAAGTATGAAATTGTCAATTGTTGGTGAATTTTCTTGCGAAAGAAACTACTTTTTTGTTACATTATTAATGTATCCCGCGGGGTATAGAGTTTTGTAATTTCTGAGTTCTGGTATTTTGGGAGGATAGTGGTATGCAATGGCATATTCCAGATCCTGAAACTTCTTTTGGATGATTAATTTTGAAGCTCTTTCTTTATTGTTTTGTGTCTAGCCACATAATTCTTGCATTCGAGAAACTTATATTCTCCTGGTATCTCATCGGTGTGATTATTTGTGGATTTTTCTGTACACACTGGAAGTACTAAAAGTTGAAGATTTAAGATTGCAATGAAGAGCAATTTCTGTTGTTAGTTTTACTGCTGTTAGATAGTTATTTTGATTCTGGTGAAGTTGAACTGTGCTCTACATTTCTGCCTTTCAATGATTTAGATCCTCCGGTCCTTGGGAAGAGGCTGGGGCATGGGTTGAAAGACATTGTTTATTTATGGGTAAATAGTCATTTTCATTCCTGAATATGTAGCGTAGTGACAAATCCGTCCCTCAAAAAATGAAAATTCAAATTTTTGTCCCTAAAAATGAAAAAAAGTGCGACAAATCTATCTCTTCGTTAACTTTTGTCCATTACCATTAATTGAAAGAGCTTGTGACACATTTAGGGACAAATTTGTCAGCTCTCAATCTAAAATATAATTTAATCTTCATATTCTCTCTTTTTTAATTATTACAAGTATAAAATTATAACAAACATTTAAAAATTAAGAAAGTAAGTATAAGTTAAAACAAATATAATAATAAGTATAATATCGATTAATAAGTATAATTTGTATGTTGCTCTAAAATTTTTATTGTAACAACATTAGATAATGACAAAATCAAGTTGGGTCTTATTTTTTTGTAAGGATTTATTTAATGACCGTGTATTTTAATTTGTTTGAACCTCATATTTTTGGTAAAGTATTATCTCATATTTTTGCTTTGAAATTTCTAATATAACAATACTTTATCCAAAATATGAGACTCAAACAAAAATGTCCAATCATTAAGTTAATTTTTACAAAAAAAATGAGACCCAACTTGATTATGTCATTACATAATGTTGTTATAATATAAATTTTAGAACAACAAACAAATTATGTTTATTAATCAATATTATGCTTATTATTATATTTGTTTTCCTAATTTTTATGTTTTATTATAATTTTATGTTTGCAATGATTAAAAAAAAGAGAATATGAAGATTAAATTATATTTTGGATAGAAAGTTGATAAATTCGTCCCTAATTGTGTAGAGTGTTGACAAATTCATTTTTGAATGTGTTACTAATGCTCTTTCAATTAACGGTAATGGAGAGATAAATTTGTCACATTTTTTTCACTTTAATAAACAAATTCTTTTATCTTTTGAGGATAAATTTATCAGTATTTTACACACTTAGACACAAAAATGACTATTTACCTTTTATTTATTGAGATTAATTCAATTATTAGATTATCCAATACCACTTTTCATTTATGCGTACGTGTGATCATACTTGTTCTATTCAACTTCAAAATTCGAAGTTCTTAAATATGATAATGGCAGTGCCAAATTGCCGATCACATGGCAAAAAGAATACAAGGGAAACAAACTATAAAAAATTATATAATACTGTAAATTCGATATACTTCAAACTGTTAAAAAAAAGGCAATAAAAAATGCTGTTTATAATTTCTTCTTCTTCTTGAAATGATGGACTTTAACAGTGAACTTCATACTTTCATGAAAGCTCAGCATAATTTCGGAATAAACTACATTATCCATCAATTTATCCAATCTAGTGTGAAATACGTAGAAGTGTATGCCAATATGTCAAACACAAAATCTATTTTTTTTACGATTTTTTAAGAATTGGATATTTAAAACTAAAGGCGTTTTGATAGGTGGGTCAAACTTCTTTAAAATATAAATATAAATTATAGTAATAAAATTAAAATAGTAAAGTTTAATAATTTCGTACATGCAACTTGTAAGTGCTTAATAAACCATCAATTTAGTCCTTGAAATATTAACCTCTCTCTTATATAGTCCCAAGAGTAGAAAAATCAATTAAGTAATCCATCTAATATTAAAATGCATGATAAGAAATCCTTCAAATATTTAAAAACTCTTCAAATTAGTACCTAAGCGTTAGTAAAATTTATCAATTTAGGGACCAAACTAACAAATATTCAACACTTAAGATATTAGTCATAGTTTCATTACTTTTTTTGGGTACATATTATTACTTTAAAAACTATTTAGGAGAGAAAAGAGAAAATAATACATGGAGGACCGAATTGCGGTTTATTCTATGTGTTTTATTATAATTGTAATCATTAAACATTTAAACATTTAGTTAACGATTATAATTTTATGCTCCTTTAAATACATACTCATTTTAAAGACGTCAAATATGTGTAGGAATGCGCTTGGACCAATCAGAATTTTTTTTATATAATTGTTAGATATGCTTAAAATTTAAATAAACCAAATAAAATCTTAAACTAAATCGTAGTTTCATTTGATTTTTTAACCATCCACTTTTTTACTTTTATTATTGTTACTTAGAATTTATAATTGAATAAACAATTATTGTTGTACGTTGTTGAAATATAGACTTAAAACATGGGCTTTAACTTTCTACACCAGTAGGATTTCTAATACACCCAACATTTTACGCATATGACAAAAATACCCTTTGTCCTTTTATACATACACCAGCAGCTATTTTCTGCTGCTTTTTTTTCTTCTTCCACGCTGCTTCTTCGATCTTGTTGCTTCTTGTGGTTGTTCGGATTTTGGCTGTTGGTTGTTGCTTCTTGGCTGCGTCTTGCATTGTTGGCTTGGTTGTGGAGGTCGTCATTAGCATTGGTGGAGGGTGCAATGGCCGCTGTCATCGACGGAGGTAAGTGTGCAAGGTGATCACTGTAGCTCGTATCATACGGATTGACAATCCGTATGATGTTTATGGTGTGCCAATCCGTATGACCCATACAGATTACCAATCCGTATGGATTATACGGATTGGCAATCCGTATGACGCATACAGATTGGTAATCCGTAAGGCTCATACGGATTGCCAATCCGTATGACCCCTACGGATTACCAATCCGTATGAGTGTTTTTTTAATATTTTTTTTATTTCTTAGTGTTTTGTTTTCAATTTTTTTAAAGTATTATTAATTAATGTATTTGCCCTTTTAGGTGATGTATTGAATTTGAATCAAAATAACTGAAAATTTTGTGAGAATGATTATTATGTGTAGTTAGTTTTAGTGTTTATTTTTTTAAATATATTGTGAATATGATTATTATGCATATATTTTTTGAATAATGGTTAATTTTTAATTTGTTTGTTAAGATGGATAACGATAATTGGATGTATGATAATATCATGTCTGAAGAAATGAATATGAGTGAAGACAACGGAGGGGAACAATTTGCATTTGACAATAACAAGTGTTCAATTGATTGTTCGGATGCGTTCAATACTTCAAAGGTATTTATATGATGCAAAGCTATTTATATAATGTGATATTTCATAAAAGCTAGTAAATTTAATATGAGATTGGATTATCAATTTTTGTAGGTGTTTAAGTCTCGTGAGGAGCTATTGGAATGGGCTCGTAGTGTTGCATATTCGATTGGATTTGTAGCTGTGATAATGAGGTCTGACACAGCAACTGGAAAGAGGGGAAGAACCTCATTTCTTTTGATAGGTTGTGAAAGGAGTGGAAAGTATAGAGCATTCAACAAAGATTTAGTATGGATGACCACTAGCACCAGAAAGTGTGATTGTCCTTTTAAGTTGCGAGGAAAACCTGTCGTAGGAGGTGAGGACTGGATGGTGAAGTTAATATGTGGGTTACATAATCATCGTTTGGCCAAGTCAATGACTGGACATCCATATGCTGGTCGTTTAACTGAGGAAGAAAAGCTAATTGTTGCTGAAATAACAAAGTCAAGAGTTAAACCAAAGAATATTATGCTGAGTTTAAAAGATTGCAATCCCGAAAGTTATACAACAATGAAACAAGTCTACAATGCAAGATATGCGTACCGTACTTTTGTAAGAGGCAACAATACTGAAATGCAACAATTAATGAAGCTTCTTGAACGTGATGCATATATCCATTGGCATAGACTGAAGGATAAAGATGTTGTACGAGACATATTTTGGGCACATCCTGATTCAGTGAAATCGATCAATTCATGTAATTTGGTATTCCTCATTGACAGCACATACAAGACGAACAGGTATAGACTTCCTTTGCTTGACATTGTTGGTGTCACACCTACTGGGATGACATTTTCAGGTGCTTTTGCTTATTTGGAGGGTGAACGTATCAACAATCTTGTCTGGGCTCTTGAACGTTTTAGATGGCTCTTTTTAAAGAGTGATCTTTTCCCTAAAGTCATTGTCATAGACAGAGATGCAACACTTACGAATGCCATCAAACAGGTTTTCCCTGACACAACCAACTTGTTGTGTCGGTTCCACATTGACAAAAATGTGAAGGCTAAATGTAAAACGCTTTGTGGGACAAAACAATGCATGGTACTATGTGATGGAAGCGTGGGGAAGCCTTGTAGATTGTGCCTCTGAAAATGCATATGATAACTGTCTTATGTAGTTTGAATGTGCTTGTGCACCGTGGCCAATATTTATCCAATATGTTAAGGACACATGGTTGATTCCCCACAAAGAAAGATTTGTCACAGCATGGACTAATAAAGTCATGCATCTTGGAAACATTACAACAAATAGGTATTGACAAAAATCCTTTGCAACATCAAAAACATCATGTTTTCCAAATTAATTTTGTGTTAACCTTTCACTGCAGGGTTAAGTCAGCTCATTGGACCTTAAAGCGCCTACTTCAGAATAGCGTTGGAGATCTATGTAATGTGTGGGATGCGATGAACAACATGATCACCTTGCAACACAATGAAATAAAGGCTTCTTTTGAGACAAGCACGCATGTCGTAGGACATGTGTTTAAAGTGACATTGTACAAAAGACTCGTCGACATGGTTTCTAGGTATGCGTTAAATCTAATTGCTGCGGAGTTTTACCGAGTTGATTATGCAGGCGTTGATAGTTCTCGTTGTGGATGTGTATTGAGAAGCACCTGTGGTTTGCCTTGTGCATATGAGCTAGCTAGATATAATTTATCCAGCATACCACTGGGTACCGTACACATGTTTTGGCGGAGGTTACATTTCTCTGACCAAGGTGTTGATGAATGTGAAGTGACGATAACTGAAGAGATGGAAGCAATTTCCAAGCAATTCGAAAGTCTTGACATGTGTGGCAGAGTAACTTTGAAGACTAAACTCAAAGAAATAGCATATCCAGATAAAAATTTCATGTGTCCTCCGCCTGAAAAAGTGAAGACTAAAGGGGCTCAAAAGAAAAAGGTCACCAAACACCAAAGATCAACCAAGCGAGATCCTTCGTATTTTGAGTATGTGGATGCCTTATATTCTCAGCATGATAGTTGCTCATCTAAACAAAAGTCTACATCAACATCTTCAGGACCTCTACCGATGGGTAATATCCCTATGCTGGATCAATTTTTGCCATGCATGAGGAATTACCTTGTTGGTGTATGTGATGTTAAGGCCGACGGTAACTGTGGCTATCGTGCCATTGCGGGTTTACTTGGTTATGGTGAAGATGCGTGGGCTGTGGTGCACAACCATTTGTTAAAGGAACTTGCAGAATGGGCTGAGGAGTATGTTGCTTTGTTTGGTGGGTCACAAAGATATGAGGAGTTAAAGAGGTCACTTCTTGTTGACGCACTGTCAAATGTAAAGGTTTTATTGCTCATTTTATTATGTATACAATAATTTTGTGTCACCAATGATACATATACATTGTTGAATTGCAAGTAACACAGGATAAATGGATGAATATCACTGACATGGGTTATGTAATTGTATCACGTTATAACCTTGTGATGGTTTGTCTTTCTAAGCAACAAAGCATGACATTTTTTCCCCTTAGAACCCAACCACCTAGAGATTCTACTGTACATCGCGTCATTTGTATTGGCCATGTGTATGAAAACCATTTTGTTCAGGTATTACGAAAACCCTTTCATTTCATTTTCAGTATCGTAACGCATGTCATTAACAATAAATTACTTGTCATCAATTTGTATAGGTTTTATTGCGAGACAGATGTCCTATGCCACCAATTGCTTTGTTATGGTCTAGACATTGTCATCCTCAAGCAAAAGAGTGGCCAACTAGTTATATTAGTCGAATGCAGAAGTATACCAATATGACAACATTGCCAGCAACTTATGTTGATTTGGGATGTGACAGGACGTCACAAGGCTGGCATACACTGTGACTTTGTTTTCTATTTTCATGTATGTACAGCTAATTGTGACATTAAGGACCTGAATTGTATAACTGATGGATGTTTTTATTTTACTTATGAAATTACTTAGACAGATGCATAATGTAAAAATTCATGTTAATATCGAAGCATACAGAATCTGATGAATGTCACAATTCACATATGGAGTGTCAAAACACATCATACAATGACTAATCTGTGACTAATCTGACACATCATACATGCTACAAAGGATAGATTCTGTTATCAAAATAAAATAATAAATAAAAAGTTACAACTCAAATACTATGCATGTAACAATTCAAATACAATGAACGTGGGTAGTCAAGTCTTCCGACGTGTAGATCGAACGTAAACAACTCTGTCCTGCCATACACCTCGCGCTAATCGTAAACACTGATCAGTGATGTCGTAGGCTTCAGTGCCAACAGTGACAAGACCCCCATCAATTATGTGTTGCAACCTCTCTGCAATCTTCTGACAGACTCCCTGAATAATGAAAAAAAAACAATTAGTGACATTGGGCAACGCAATTAACAGTTCATTGTATTAAATGAATTAACATTAATGTTACCACTGCATGTCTAGGCATGTCATCGGGCACATCATCAGGTACTGCATCATGTCCATCTGCTGTTGGCGCAGGCACATTAGGAGGAACTACAACAACTGGTGGATGTCTAGGCGATTCCCTCGGCTGTGGAGGGGACATGAATGGGTGGGAGATGGTGTAGAACCAGTCCATGTAGTCTGGATGACACTGACCTAGTGAACTAACAGTGTCTCCAGTCTCTACAAGATGGTCTGCGAAGGCAAGCCACCTGGCATCAACCTCCTCAATCGATGGGGGGGTGCCTGACAAAGCTCGGTATGCCCTGCACGAAGTCGAACTGTCAGAGAACCCTTTCTGGCTGGTAGGTAACAATATACGGCCCCCATCTGATGTGACCTGAGAAAAGGCAAATGCCTTCGAAGGCTTGGAATGGACGATGATCAGTGTAAGGGGTCCAGCAAACACCGTCGGTAGTCAACCTATCTAATCGTCTACGATAGGTTGAGACGGGTAATGCCTTCCCTGGACTCCATTGACATGCCCGTGGCAGCCTCTCCTCGTAGTCCTCGTCTAACATCATGCTGGCAACTGCAGGAAAATGGGCATATATCCAGCACTGTATAATGATAGAGTTAAGTCAAATGAGTGGGTAATGGCAGAATAAATCCATGATAAATAAGAGTCAATTGATTTGGTATTCTTAAACAAAAGTACCTGGAGGAGACTAATGTAGCCAGCAAGATGCTTCCCATGGTGTTGATAGGCATAGCTGAGGTTATCATACATGTGCTGCAGAGCCGCCGCTCCCCAACAAAATCCCCCAGACTCATAAAGATCCTAGAAAGCCTCCAAGAATACCACACTGATATGTGTGGCACTCTTGTTAGCGAAGATCGTGCACCCAACCAAATGGAGCAGATATGCTCTGGCAGCCACAGTCTAATCCATCTGCTGGCACTTCAAAGCATACAGCTCCCGCAACCATGAAAGACGCACATATGCTCCATGACACTGTCTGGTCTCAGCCTCCGCCTCCTCAGCAGTCACCTCCAGCAGGTCAACAAGTAAATCCACAGCCTCTGCCACATCTAAGACATCGTAACTCATGAAAGCACCCATCACTGGTAAATGAAGCAGTGACGCGACGTCATCAAGCGTGATCGTCATCTCTCCGATAGACAAATGGAAACTACTGGTTTCCTTATGCCATCGCTCAACAAAGGCCGAGATTAAACCCCTGTCACCTGTCTCCAACGAACAGGTAATCAGTGGACTTAATCCCGTCCCGGCCACCAACCCCTCAATCTCTGGTGCGGGTCTACCAAATTTCTGGACCTTTCTGCCGTGTGATGCCAACTTCAACTCAGGATGTTCCTGTAATATTGATTAGTTATATCACTGACAAATAAATGCACAAATCAATGGTCAAATGGAGGTTACATATTGACAACAAGCATACTTGTCCTGCCCAGACCTTAGCAGCCACATGCATAAAGATAAAACACAGAAGTGTCATGGGGCCCACCAGGAAATCCCTCAGCCTCAGTGCCAATGCCTCCAAGCTCAGGTGCACACATGTCACCAACGTCGATGGCTTCCTCATCGGGCACATCATCAACAACACCTGTCCTCCCGCGTTGTCTTCGTGCCGATGCTGTCGGTCTTCGGCGTGCAGGGGGTTCTTCGACACTAGCTTCTCTGCCTTCTCTGGCCAAAGACCGCCCTAGTCCTCTCATTTTCACCATAATCTGAAATTGTCATAAAATTCTTACATTACAACTTCACATCAATTCATACTAATGAATACAACACATACCAAGTTCAAAGCGTAGCCATAAACATCAATATTAATAACGCTTCATTAATGGATCTAGGATAAGATTTGAATTTTTTCTAATAGACTAGCATGACACTTTTGGACTTCGTACGTAGTCAAGATTAAATGTGGATTTCGAACAAACTCAACCCAAAAAATGATTGATCACGATGACAGAAAAATTAGAAAGATGCTGGATACACCCAGATGTATCTTCTGTTCTGCATAACATAGACAAGGAAAATAAACAAAGTGCACTCAACTATCATAGTGAAAAACTGGTGATGGCATATGGACTGATTAGCACACCTCCTGCTGTTCCAATTAGAATGACTAGAATCTTAGAGTTTGTGATCATTGTCACAATGCAACCAAGTTACTGTCCAAGATTTATGGGAGGGAGATCACAGTGAGGGATTGCAATCGTTTTCATCACTTTAAAGAAAGATCTTGTTGTTGTGATTATTGGTAATAAAAACTATACAAACAGAAGAGTGTTGTAGACTTGAGTTTTTAAAACATGAAATAGGCAGCATGGAATTGTTCAAACATCACAGAGAACGCAATTTAAGCATTGTAAGAGAGCTGCTCAACCATATATATTGCCCTCCTACATTGTAGTCTATTAATGGATCTTTGTTTCAAGGTGCTACTACTTCTACTTAATTTAATGTCCTTTTTCATAATCTTCTACATGCCTCACTCACACACCCTCTTCACTTAATTTAATGTCCTTTTTCTTTCTATTATTGAGTAAATGGACAACATTATTAGTAGTATATCAGTTTTCTGTCAGCATTGAGTTGCCCTTTAATGTATTAATGAATGTGGTTAGGAACCTATTCAAAGAGTTGTCAGACAACATAAACAATTTCTCAACACTGTTGTTTGCCCTTGTTACATCAACAAACTCTTTGCACACAACAAGTTAATTTAAGCTATCAATTCGGCATGGCAAGAAAAGAAACATGTTTCCCAATAAAATAATTTACAAGTTGTCAACTTTCCAATTAAGTAACAATAGGGTCATCAATTCACCAAAGCTTAACCAATGGGTTGAAAATTATAATTAACAACATGTTCTAAATATAATATTTTCAGCAATTACAACACAATAGAACAAATTAATTTAAAAAAAAATCAAACAACAATAACCCATACGTATGCCCCTTACGGATTGGCAATCCGTAAAGGTGATACGGATTTGCAATTCGTATGCGACGCAGAGAAGCACCACGAAGACGCAGACTCACTTACCTCGTCGGAGAAGACCACCACAGCTGCGACGGCAACCACCACACCCAACGATGGCGCCCACTGAGAACCAAACCACCCGACAGCAACCCAGAGCACACGACGGCAGAGGCGCGGAAGAAGCAGAAACGAAACGAATGCGCTGCTGGGTGTATTAGAAATATTTAAATTCTAAAATTTGAAGAATTTTTAAAAAGGGTATTTTGGTACTTTCACGTGTAGGAAGTTAAAGCCTAAAACATGTGCTGTTAGCATTTTATCTGGTTATCTTTATAACTTATATTAACTATAAATATTTTGAGCTAATTAATAGAAATTAAAAAACTAATGAAACATAATGTTGCCCAAAATAGAACTGAACCGTACTATGCTGCTCAACTTTTAAGATAGTGAACCCGGACGATTGACACAATGTAGCCTGGCCCAAAAATCAAAGTAGTCACCAAAACAAGAACATCACCGTTCCTGAATGTTAGAATTTAAATGCTTTGGCCGTTAGCATACTCCGTTGGATACGTCGTTGAAAACATGCTTTAAAGAAAAGTCCACCCCCCTCCCTTGGACCGTTCATCAAATATAGCTGAGCAGAATTGTCAGTCACTAGGGCAGCTTGATCCATGTAATAGTTTCTATATCCCGTGCAACATACAGTCACAGATGCTGGGCATGGCAATCCCAGATAACTATCCAACATTTCCCATTAAACAAATCAAATTCTATTCACATCAGGTATGTACATACAGGTTAATTGTTATGCAGAGCTAGTAAGCCCTACAGGATTTTACATACACAACAAAATCATAGTTCCATACCATGGAATGGAATAAAACAACATTTGTGCTGATTCCTAGCCCGTAAATTGTGTTTAACAACTCGCAACCAGTTCCATGAGTATTTGTTTAAAACCGCAAATATGTGGCTAGTTCTACCACCTTTCCAAAGTCTGGTCAACTATCAATGAGGTATCATGTCTATTCAAGACACTGCAAAGCGAGATCTTTACTCACATTAGAATCAAAGAAAACTTTAAACAGCATTGATCTGCCAATGACATTAGGGTATCGAATTGCTATCAAATTAATGCACCTCTACAATCAATTACTTGACAAGGATGACCACAAAGAGAGCATAGCTGCAATTTGACGAGCGAGCAGAGAAAAGAATAGGCATCTCAAACACAAGGCAGATAAAATCTATAACAACCACTATTGCTTCCCATATTCTGGTGTATCTGGCGGTCGTGTTTTAACTTGGTAAACCTTCTTGGTTTGCTTATCCTGAGTTGCTGGTCCCAATGCAGCTTCTTGATGCCTAATATGCATGCCCTTCATAGGTGGTGTTCTAGTCGTCCACTTTGGAGGTGGTATTGAAGGATCCATGTTCTGCACAAACCGGGGTTGTAAATTGGTAACTGGTCTAGAATTTGGAAGCCTCGATGACCTAGGCCTCTCTCCTTCTTCCATTGTTAACGCAACAAACTCACTTTTCATATTGTGAAATTGTTCTTGATGATGTAACCTATCTTGTATCTTCAAATTGTGTCTGTCATTCTGTCCACCATATTTAGGTCTAGTGATGCCATGGTGATTATATTGTCCATAATAACCACTTGTTTTCTCACCATAATATTCTCCATATCCAGCTGATTGATGCCTGTTCATTGTATGATGGACAGGAGCTTGCTCCAGCAATCCATGGGAGGTATTATTTGATTTAATGTTGAGGGTGTTTTTGACAAGTCGATGAGCTGCTTCTCCCAGTTGAGATCCAGCTATTTCTCCGGGTACTTGTGGCCTGTGGGATTCATCACATACAGAAAGATAAGGCAAGTCTCTCAAAGTATCTCTAATAGAATAAATACCAGGTTTCATGCATAAAGAAAATTACATGCTTGGCTTGAAAGCCATTGAGAACTTTTCAACTTACAAATGATAGATTTTTCTAGATTTTCCACAAGTATAATACTTGAAGCAAAAACTGATAATTAATTCTCAGAAGTTTTGTCAATACAAGACAACAAACTGTAATTCCATATAACCAATATGATTCACATGATTCAGTGATTCCTTAATTTTTATTTCTTTTTTTTATCTTTCATCAATTCTCACCAAAGAAGTTGAAAAAAATTAGATATGCTGAAGTTGTTAAATGAAAAAGACCTGAAGGAGCACTACTGAATGCACTCTATTTATTTCCGCATAGGTTGATAGGAAACTCAATTGTTTTGTAGGACTTGTGGTTAATTTGATTTTTAAATTATTCGTTAAAAAGTATTACATTCCGCACTAATGCATTCGTGCTATTTTAAATTGTCTCTGAATGTTATAATTCGATATGGTTTACAATTTACGATTCAAAAATTAGTTTGGGAGTTCAAGATTCGATAACCTTTGGAACATTAAACTTAACCACAGTTTTGGCAGAGTTGCAATATTGTATCTTTGAAACCCAGCCAGCATGAACACGAAAATTATATTGCAAGCAACCTGACATCCACACAGGAACAGATTCTCACCTTTCTCTTGCTAGCTGTCTTTGACCAATATTGTCCTCATGCCATAGCATAGGAAAAGGTTTAATATCAATGGCTTTTAATACCTGCAAATAAAAACAATGTGAAAGTGTGGTCTGTATAATTGAACTGAGAAGGAAACAGCAGGCATTGTTGAATTAGACAGGAAGAGAGATAGAACAGAATAATTTAGAGAGAATGCTTTATTATTTAGTTAAATGTAGTAAACAGGTTATGTAAAACATCTATGTATGTAGGCTTTGAGCGGAGACTATTCCCTAGAATAATCTTAAGAGAAATTCCTAGATACCAACACCCAGGAACACTAAATGCATTTAAACATGATATAGAAGATACTATTTTCTAGTCTTATTAGGGAAGGCTTTTGTTTTCAGGGGAGGGTTTAGCATAATTGTTTTTCTCCTTTTTGGTTTGGGTGTAAGCCTAGTCTTCAGCCAGGTCTTTGGCACCCTAATCCATGTAGTCTGCTTGTATTAGGCTGCCATAGTTTTGTTGTGTTTGTTGATAGGCTGTATTTTTTCAGTACTACTTGTACTTTTCTTTCCTCTTTATATATATATATATATATATATTTGCTGAGCCACAAAAAAAAACATGATATACAAGAAGATACTATTTCCTAAGTACATTTACTATTATTATTTCTACCATGTATCACCATCTAGTTAAAGAGAACAAAAAAACATAATAATAGGTCAAACCATAGATGAGTCTGTCCGTGCCAACTATCCAAGCAATAGTAAATAGTTATTGACACAAGAATGTCGGCCTATGAGTAAATAAATAAACAACAGTTATGTAGCTCCATCCACTGGATGAGCAATAAGAGCAGACAGTCTGTATACAAACCTTTTTGGGTATTACTACACCATATGGAGGTTTTGGGATATGATCGTGTCTTCGAGGGTTAAGAAATGTAATATTTCTGAAATTCAAAAGCACTCAACGTGAGTTTTCTACAGAAGATTAAAATATTCCGTAGGTGTAGTCATAGAGGAGAAAACTTACAAGACTTGGTTACATTCAATGTCTTGCAATCCACTGATGGGAGAAGATACAACAGAGCTGAAAACATTTCTTTCACATAACCAAAGATATCCGTTCATCCCGCCACTGCTAACAAAGATAACAAAACAAGCATATGAGCCTATTAAATAGCTACCAGATCTCACAAATGACGAGTGATGACCATTAGCATATTCACCAACCTAGCATTTGTGTCAATTGGCTGAACATATCTTTCATGTGGGGGTAATTGACTACAAACATGGTAATATGATAAGATATGTGAAGCCAAATTATGTGCACGATTGACATATAGCAAATCAAGCATCACACTATTCCGAAGTTGTTCTTCCTCCTGCATATAACAAAACTGAAATTAAGCACTAACGACACAAGTAAGAATTAGCAGCTTTCATGAATTATTTTGCCACAAAACATGAACAACTCTGACAAAAACATATATAAAATTTATCTACCTATTTGAAACATCTATTGAAGTAAGGATCTAAAGCAAAATCTTCCAGAAATTTGGTAGCAAAACTAGAACAGAGGAGGATCATTAACACTTAAAATATTTTATCCATTTAAAAATGGATACAGGCAATCAACATTTGACAATTCCTACTTCATAAGTTGCAGGTGCATTTCCTCCTGCAAGGCTGCTGGACACATTTTACGCAACTCGGATCTTATTTTAGACATAAAAAATCTCCTAATGAATTCAAGATTAACCACAAGGTTTAATTTTACAGTTTATTCTTTCATACAATTCAACAACTATCAATTTTGGACCACAAAACTAGTATTCTTAGTCAATAATCATAAATATACTAACAAGCCCCATCCCCTTCCACACACATTCTGTTAGACCATCTATACAGCAGGTGTATAGGGCTAGAACGCATGGGAGGTTTAAAAAGCAATTGTAAAATGTAACTGACAGCTGTCAGTTACAGTGTAGTTAGTTAACTGCATATAAATAGCAGTTAAGTAGGAGGAAGAGGGGAGGAGGTATTGGGGGAAATCGGATTGGGAGGTTAGGCCCAAATCCTTGGTGTATTACATTCTGAATTAAATAACAGAGAACCATTAGATTTTCTCTATCACTGGTATCAGAGCATAAATTCCGAACCTGGACCTGTGCTGATTCATGGTCTCAACGCGAGGAGCCATGGATGCAAGAGTGGAGTTCTTGGAGCGTGGATTCGAAGGCCTGATGCAGACGCGCGAAGAGGTCGCAGGTTTAAGATAGATGTATGAGAACGAGCGTGTTGAACGTGATGAATTGCGAGCTCAGTTGGCGGAGCTTGTGGTGACGATCCGAGGCGTGACACGTGCCGATCAAGGAAGCGGTAACCGTGACAGCGGCGAGAGGCAGAATCGCGATTTCCATTTTCGCGAGAAGGAGGACAAGTGGCGGAAGTTGGAGATTCCGATTTTCAGTGGAGAAGGAGCGTTTGGTTGGGTGAACAAGATAGAACGCTATTTCGAGGTGAGAGGAGTGGAGGAAGAGGACAGAATTCATGCAGCAAAGGTAGCTATGGAGGGGAAAGCATTGAATTGGTACCAATGGTGGGAAATTGGGGCTAAAATCCCTAATTGGACCAAATTTAAACAAGATGTGATTCAACGCTTCCAACCTGAAATGAATCAAAGTCCATATGAACTATTATTAAGCCTGAAACAGGAGGGAACAGTGGAGGAATACAGAGAGAAATTTGAGCTGTATGCAGGACCATTGAGAGGGACAGAACCAGAGTATTTGAAAGGAATTTTCCTCAATGGGCTGAAGAATGTAGTGAGAGCTGAATTAAAGCTGCACCCTGTAAATTCACTTCCTGAGTTGATGGATTATGCTCAGAGAATAGATGAAAAGAATGGGCTGATGGAGAAGGGAGCTGGAGGAGTAAATAAAGGAAGCATGGCCAGAACTTCCAGTTATGCAAGAACTGTAAGTTGGGAGCCAGGAAGCAAAGCATCTTCTATGAGATCAAGAGAATCAGTTTCTAATTCTGATTCTAATAGTGTAAAAACTACTGGATCTTATAGAGGCAGACCTTTTAGAAGGTTAACAGATGCTGAATTTCAGGAGAAAGCTGCGAAAGGATTGTGTTATCGTTGTGATGGAAAATTTGAGAGAGGTCATGTGTGTCCTAACAAGCAGTTGCAGGTGTTGATATTGGGAGAAGAAGTGGAGGAAGAAGAAGAGGCAGTGGAAGAAGTGGAGGAAATGGAAACACAGTTCCAAAGTATGCAGCTGTCCTTATATAGTATAGCTGTGTTCACTTCAAAAAAATCCATAAGGCTGTGGGGTATTATTGAGGATTATAAAGTCATGACATTAGTGGATTGTGGAGCTTCCCATAATTTCATTTCAGCTGCAGTAGTAAAGATTTTGCAGCTACCTTTTTTTTTTGCTCAGCAAAGATAATATATATATATATATATATATATATACATATATATATATATATATATGAGAGTAAACATACAAGTATATCAAAAATCAATATACAACCTATCTAACACACAAAACAAAACTGAGGCTAGCTAATACATGCAGTAGGCATGGACTAGACAGCCAAAGATTTTGCTGAAGATAGGCTCAAACCCTCCTACAAACCACTACTACAGCCCCCTAGTAGTGCGGAAACCTTCCTTAATATTACTAGACCAAAAGTGAAAAGGGATATTAAATCCCTTCTCAAGGTTAGACAACCAAGACCAACAAAAAAATAAAGCATCCTCCATCAGCTTTTGGCCATCGAAAGTAGCACCTATCACTAACACTAAGCCTTATACAGTGGAGGTGGGAGATGGAAGGAAAATAAGATGTGAAGGGGTTTGTAAGGAGGTTAATTTGCAATTACAGGGACTACAAATCCAGCAGGATTTATTTGTGTTTGAAATGAAAGGAGTTGATGTGGTGTTGGGGATGGAATGCTTAGCTTCCTTGGGAGAGATAAAGGCCAATTTCAAAGAATTGACTTTGAAAATCCCAAGGGCTGAAGGTTTTATTGTATTAAGAGGGGAAGCTGCATTAGCAAGATCTGAGGCATCATTGAAGTCCATTGTTAAAGAAGTGAGAGGAGCAGGAGAAGGATTTGTGGTGTTTTTCCAGAATTTAGAGGCTGTTCAAGATACCAGCTCAGTGCCTACATGGCTAGAAGAAGTGTTGCAGGAATTTAAGGAGGTATTTCAGGATCCTAGTGATCTTCCTCCTTCAAGAAGGCATGATCATAGAATTGAATTGAAACCTGGGGCTGAAATTCCTAATATAAGGCCTTATAGGTATCCTCATTATCAAAAAAATGAAATTGAGAAATTGATTAAAGATATGTTGAATTCTGGAATCATTAGACATAGCGTAAGCCCATATGCAAGTCCCATTATTTTAGTAAGGAAAAAGGATGGAGGGTGGAGATTTTGTGTAGACTATAGGGCCCTCAATAAAATAACTGTTCTTAATAAATTTCCTGTACCTATTATAGATGAGTTGTTGGATTAATTGGGAGGAGCAATGTTTTTCACTAAGCTGGACTTAAAATCTGGATACCATCAGATTAGAATGGAGGAGGAGGATATTACAAAGACTGCATTTAGAACTCATGAAGGGCATTATGAGTTTGTAGTAATGCCTTTTGGGCTTACTAATGCTCCTTCCACATTTCAGGCCTTAATGAATGAAGTCTTGAAACCTTATTTGAGGAAGTTTGTATTGGTTTTTTTTTTATGATATTCTCATTTACAGCAGTAAGGCAGAAGATCATGTAATTCATGTAAGAGCTATGTTATCTTTATTGATTCAGAATCAGCTGTTTGTTAATAAGAAAAAGTGCAGCTTTGGGCAAAGTAAAGTGGAGTATTTGGGGCATATTATCTCGGGGGAAGGAGTAGCTGCAGACCCTCAAAAACTGGAAGTGATGAGGAACTGGCCTATTCCCAAAAATGTGAAGTCCTTGAGGGGATTCTTGGGTCTAACAGGCTATTACAGGAGATTTGTTAAGAACTAAGGGAAAATAGCAAGACCCTTATATGAGTTGTTAAAAAAAGACAATTTCAGGTGGAATGAAGAAGCTGAGGAGGCTGTACAACAACTAAAAAGGGCCCTGACAGAGATACCTATACTTTCTGTACCAGATTTTACACAACCTTTTACTGTGGAAACCGATGCATCCAGTAAAGGTCTTGGTGCAGTTCTGATGCAACAAGGAAGACCACTAGCTTTTCTAAGTCAAACATTGTCTGAAGCAGCTCAAAGGAAGTCTGTATATGAGAGGGAGCTGATGGCTATAGTGCTAGCAGTGCAAAAATGGAGGCACTATCTGTTGGGAAGAAGATTCACTATATTGACAACCAAAAAAGTTTGAAATTTTTAACTGATCAAAGATTATTGGGAGAGGATCAGTTTAAATGGACCTCAAAACTGATGGGATTTGATTTTGATATAGTATACAAGCCAGGGTGTGAGAACAAAGCAGCTGATGCTTTATCAAGAAGAATGACTTTTGCTGCCATTTCCATGATTAATTTTTCTGATGAGGAATGGGAAGCTGAAATTTTAGCTGACCCCAAATTGAAGATAATTATGCAAGACTTATTGGCTAATGGATCTGCACACCCAGGATATTCATTACAAAATAGAAAATTGTGGTATAAAAGGAAACTGGTGATTTCTAAATTGTCCTCCAAGGTGCCTAAGCTGATGCAAGAATACCACAGCTCTGTAGTTGGAGGTCATTCAGGATTTTTCAAAACATTTAAGAGGATATCTGCTCTGGTTTATTGGGAGGGCATGAGGCAGGATATTCTGAAATTTGTAGCCACTTGTGAAATTTGCCAGCAAAATAAGTACCAGGCACTATCACCAGCTGGATTATTGCAACCTCTTCCTGTTCTTACACAAGTATGGGCTGATATTTCTATGGATTTCATAGAAGGGTTACCTAAGGCTCAAGGTAAAAATGCAATTCTGGTGGTAGTGGACAGATTGACAAAATATGCTCATTTTATTCCACTTTGTCATCCTTTTACTGCAAAGGATATAGCTGAAGTGTTTATTAAGGAGGTGGTGAAGCTCCATGGATTTCCAAATTCCATAATTTCTGATAGAGACAAAATTTTTCTGAGCCAATTTTGGAAGGAATTGTTCAAGTGTGCAGGAACAAAATTGAAATTCAGCCCAGCTTATCACCCCGAGACAGATGGACAAACTGAGGTAGTTAATAGAGATGTGGAAACATATTTGAGGTGCATTACAGGAGAAAAACCAAAGCAATGGCCAGCTTGTTTGAGTTGGGCAGAGTTTTGGTTTAATACCAACTATAACTGCTCAGCTAAGCTTACTCCTTTTAAAGCTTTGTATGGGAGAGACCCACCACAATTATTGAAGGGAACCACTGTTCCAACAGCAGTAGAGGAGGTGCAAAGGCTTACTCAGGACAGAGATGTACTGCTGGACCAGTTAAGGAAAAACTTGTTGAAAGCACAGGATCAGATGACAGTTTATGCTAATAAACATAGGAGAGATGTTAATTTTAAGGTAGATGATTGGGTGTATCTCAAATTACAACCTTATAAGTTGAAATCATTGGCTAAAAAGCTGAATGAGAAGCTAAGTCCTAGATTTTATGGAACTTATCAGATTGCTAAGATAGTGGGGAAAGTAGCTTATCAGCTCAAGCTGCCTCCTGTAACTAAAATTCATCCACTGTTTCATGAATCTTTGTTGAAAAAAGCTCTTTCTCCTGCAGTCACACCTTAACCTTTACCTATAATGCTGAGTGATGAGCTGGAACTCAAGGTAGAACCTGCTGAGGTTAAAGCAGTGCGAAATTCTTCATCAGGAAAAATTGAAGTGTTGGTTCAGTGGAAGGATCTCCCTGAGTTTGAAGCTACCTGGGAAGAAATGGAAGTTTTAAAACAGCAGTTTCCTGCTTTTCACCTTGAGGACAAGGTGGCTCTTTTGGGGGGGAGTATTGTTAGACCATCTATACAGCAGGTGTATAGGGCTAGAACGCATGGGAGGTTTAAAAAGCAATTGTAAAATGTAACTGACAGCTGTCAGTTACAGTGGAGTTAGTTAACTGCATATAAATAGCAGTTAAGTAGGAGGGAAGAGGGGAAGAGGTATTGGGAGGAATTGGATTGGGAGGTTAGGCCCAAATCCTTGGTGTATTACATTCTGAATGAAATAACAGAGAACCATTAGATTTTCTCTATCACATTCACACAAAAAATCCAGACCGTTAATGTATCTTCAATCTTTCTTGTAGCAGCAAGCAATTTCTTCTCATCAATAAATGGCAGCTTGGCAACACCCTGAAAAGTACCCCAGCAGTAGTTAAAAAAAAAATCAACCTTAACTCCTAACTCCCACTTCATTCTAAAGCATTTCAAATTTGTAAAAACCCTATAATACCTGCCATGCAAATCGTTTGCCATTCATATCAATCTCAAAATCTGTCAAAAAGGTATTCATGTAATATCAGAACAAGAAAATATGTAAACGTAACAGACTAAATAATTAATAGACAAATTATCTCACCAGCAGGGTAGAAGTGAAAAATAGGTGACGAAGGATCACTCATCAAATCCCTATATTTCTTAGGCAGTGCGCTTGAACTGTAACAAGAAATAAATAAGTTGAACAGAGAGCATGAGAGAAATTTATTGCCAAATCAATAAGTCTAACCATACGAGAATGAAGAAACCTTGAAGCAGGTAGGGTGCCCATGAGCTGATCAAATGGTTTAAATGGTTCTCCCGGGAAGAAATTTATTTCCAGATCAGGTAGGTCTTTAAAGTCAGAAGCAAATGGAGCATAATGATATGGGTAGTACCTGAAGAAACAATAAAAGTAAATAGTAAACAGATTGAAAAATAGTCATGGATGATAATTCAACAAAACATGTAGGAACACTCCTAACAATTCACATCAATTTACATATATTATGTTTTGTTAAATTGTTTCTAAAACCACAAAGATAAGTTCCTGCTAGCAACCATCTTCGGGACAATAAGAGTTTAATGAAACTTGAATTCCAGAGGAGTAGCAATGAAGTTCACACAGAAGGGAAAGATGTGCGACCTGGAAATTTTGCTTAAAGAACACATGTGGAGTGTGAATGAATGCATTACATTCATCAAGTTACACATGATTCAATTTAATACAATTATGAAAAAAAGAAAGAAACACGCTATTGTTCACTGTGTTATCATCTTTAAAGTGTATAATTATAATTTATAATTTTCAGATCCTCTTATTGCATGCCTATCCATTACCCTAGGATATCTTTAAGCAAATAATGATAATGATGACTAAAGATCTAGACAAACAGCTTTCTAGGCTTACAACAGGTCCAAGTAGTTGTTGCATTTGATTTTCAGAGAGACCAACAGCGGGGTTTTTTCACCAAAACTTGTTATTTGTTACTAAAAACATATCATGCATGTAAACATACCAACTTACCAAGTCAATCATGGGAAAAATAATGATAAAAAATAACCTGAAACTGATAAACAAATAAAATTATCACTAACCATTTCCATGAGCAAACACCCTGGTAATAATACCGGCAAACCCAACAAAGGCCTTCCACATATTTCAAGACCTAAAAGACAACTAAAACAATGAGCTGAATTCTAATTCTATGTATTACATACTAAGCCAGTAGCCAGAAATTATTGAGGATGAGTAGGATATTAATATTAGTCACAAGAAAGCAAAATATTCAGAATTAGCAAATCCATGTATCCCTGTTAAGAATGCCATGATATCAACTTTATGTCTAACATTAGATTTTCTAAAATATTTATCAAATAAAAAGATATTCTTTGGTGTAACATTGAATTTTGTTTACACCAGTATCACCAGATCTAAAAATCCATATGAAGA
Source organism: Glycine latifolia (assembly GCA_013407115.1). Taxonomy (NCBI): domain Eukaryota; kingdom Viridiplantae; phylum Streptophyta; class Magnoliopsida; order Fabales; family Fabaceae; genus Glycine; species Glycine latifolia. Next base: position 35,130,752 of record CM023960.1, read on the forward strand.
CAACATACAGTCGGAGGGCATAAGCAGACTCCCTTTCCTCATTTGGAACCCAGGCAAACGAACAGTCCAAAAAGTTCAAGAATCAAGACCCTCTAACCGCATCAATTTAAAAGAAAAATTAGACAATGTTAGCATGCTTTCTTTTCCAGTCCAGAATGCATATAAAAGGAAACTATTGGTATTCAAAAGAATAAATCGCATGTGTATTAGATTTGAATATAAAAGCATATCATGTGATCCAAGAACTGCAAATTTTTTTACAAGATTAACTTATCTTAGTTCAGACATAGAACTTACAATATCTTTCTTAATTTTATCAATCTCCTTGAGATTTGATACACCAAACTTTTCAACATAATATCTTTCCTTGTATCCAGGCTCCCCTAATTTAACCTGCAAAAAATAAGAAACATTCGGTTCTAAAATTTGATCAGCATTTCTAGATTGCTCAATTGGATTTGATGGGTCCAACATTGGCCTAGCTTTGCTATCGTAAACATGCTACCCTTAGTGTGTGTTTGGGAACACCAGTAGAATTACTTTGGCAGTTCTGAAAAGCAATTATGGTGGAGATCCAAAACATGCTCTAGAAACTAGAAAGTCAACAAATAAACACTAAATTTAGCAAATAAAAATGCAGAAGATAATCTGGCAATATATCTTAATATAGAACCTTATCCAAAAGCGAGGCTCGTGGTTCTCCAGGCATTTCTCCTCTTGCCCTAGCTCTCATCTCTTCATTATTTTCTGCAGCCTATAATACAATAACAAGAATTACATTCCCGGAAGTAACCTATAGCTAAGAAATATCAGTTCATAAAATTGGTTAGAAAGCAGAATACCAGCTGAATGCAAACTCGTTTCTGAAAAATTTGATCTTCGTGAACAGTAATAAACTGGACAAATCGTTGCACCCTATCTAAGAAAACCTGTGGGGTATAAAGATGTTCACATTGCAACACTAAATGAGAAAGAAGGAATTCCAGATTGATGACTTAAGAGTTATATATATCCACAGCACAAAACAAGCAACTGAAGAAGAGAAAATTGTTGGAGAAGACTGCATCATGTTCAAGAACAAATTACAACCATGTAACATACTAACAAACAAAAGGATTATATAACATAGTTTGATTACAGAGAAAAGAAATTTACCTCGCCTGCATCAGTAAGATAACCACCTATGGCAGTAAATTCCTTTCTATATATATGCATCAATAAATTTATAGCCCCCTGAAATAGTAGAAAGTTTATTAAAGATAATAGAAATGACAAATAAATAGAAAGACAAATTGAAATATGCTGCAAAACACAAGGGCATAAGTCATAACCTAAGCATGTTAACATCCCACATCCTAAATAAAGTAGTAACAAGATGCAGACAGCAATGCCATATTTTCTGTTTCAAGCTACAGCTCAGAAAAACAGTGTTTTCTGGATGCTTACCTCCCTGATCTCTAATGTTGGCATATGCGGAAGAAAATCATTGCCAACAAAGAAGCATAGAAATACAAAATCGTCCACTACTCGTTCAAAGTCAATCTCAAAAGGAGGGTTGGGTATCTCCAATTCAAATTGCAAATATTCACGCAGCACCCAGATGTTAAGAAACTGTGAATACCATGAATTAGTTAAAAATTGAAAATAAACAGAATGAAAAAATAAAGATTCAAATCAAAATGCTGGAATCTAATTCTTCAACCTGATATTTCTTCTTGTGAATTGGGCTATCATCAGGAGTATCAAAATCCTCAGCTTGACAATTAGCTGCAAAATGGCCAGCTTGGCCGCACAAAAAACACTTATCCTGTTGACCAGGTAAAGTAACTACCTGTCCATGCATTAAGTAATCATTTGAGACAATCCATAGAGATCAATGAACTAAAAATATCATAAAAAAATTCATACATTGGAAACAAACCTCCCTCAATATTGAGAAGTGAACCTCATGTGTAGCTAAGGAGAGCATAATCAAATCAGCATCCTGGTTTAAGGATCATATCATGCAAAAATCAAGGAAAGGATAAAGACACCAAAAGCAGATAAGATGAAAATTCAAAACAGGACAAAAACTCACCAACCCATACAAACAATGACGAGTATTTGGATTGAAACCAGGAAGGTTGCGTTGTAATCGGATGTATTCCATTATTTTATGTTCTCCTTCACCAGGTGCATTTGAATCAGACAGTATAACCTTCAAATAATTAATCACCCAATGCAGCCCCGTAAATAAATATATAGAGACAAAGTATCCTGAAAATCAGATGTATAAAGAAAAAAAATAGATGGAATTACTCCACAGAAAGGAATCATCCAATCTTGAAGGTATCAAGTGCATTAAGAATTAATTGGATGAGGTCTCAATTGCACCTTGGCATTCCGCCAGCTAGGATTGTGGTTCAATCTAGTCTGTATATAATACTGGAGAGCCACTGACAGTGTTGCCATAAATTGAGTTCCAGGGGTAATGACATTTGAGTCTGAAGTCTCAGGCTTGTCTTTAGAAGACAAAACTTTTCCCTCACTCTCAAATTCTTTCCTCAGCCTTTCCTCTTCAGCTTCCTATAATGTTACACATAAGCACAGTAATTCAAACTTCATCACAAAAAAAGGAGTCCCTAGTAAGCATGAGCATATTAACAGTCTTACAGCGTCAGCTGCAGCCTTTGCAGCTTGGAAGCGCCGAGAACGTTGCTGATTCATTTTGGCTCTTGGTGCAACACCATCTGCAAATTTCAAAGTAAGGAAACAAGAGGCAAAAGCTGAAGGGGTAACAAAAGTATGTGTAAAAAGAAACAGATGAAATGAGAAAGCAGGTTTAAAGTAAAAACAGAAGCCACAAACTATCAGTTTGAAAATTACATGCTAAAAAACTAAGACTCTTTACATTGCAGACAGACAGAGGGATTGTAGCTAGAGGAAAATTGGATATACGTAAGTTTTGATTCACCAGGCCCAGAGTTTTAATGTGGGTGACTATGTTAAGGAAAGCAACTGTCTTGATCTTCACCATACACACTTATTTAAACAGTTACTTTATAGAGCTCTGAGCCTTTTCCTATCATAAATTATCTTATTCTAGCTTTAGAATAGGGATGGCTAATCAGGATGTTTGCCTTTGTAGCTTATTGATTATTGCATGATATCGACTTTTCTTTATTCATAAAATGTGAATTTGAGTCAAGGAGCACTCCATCCTAGAGGAATACTGCAGGAGAGTACTTGCCAAGAGGAGCACTCTTGTGTTGTTCTGTGTCATGTGAGTCAAGTACATTTTGCTAGAAAATGAAAATTTACTAAGGAGGAAGAGAAGAGTACGACAAAAGAGTATAGGAACCCTAGGGTTTAACTTCAACATTGGAAATCCAATACTTGCGCAACTAATCATGTTAATATGTTTCATTTACATGGCAGGGAAAATGAGAAAATACATTAAAAAAAATTGTACTCATACATACCAATAGCAAGGTAGAGAAGCTTCCTTGGACGAACCAACGAATAGAGATGGTCAATGTAATCAAATATTGATTTGAACACATCATCGTAGGTAGCAGGTGCCGGCTGCGTTTGAAGACATATAAATCACAGTCATGTAAGTTCACCAAAACCACCTAGCAACTCAGAAACACCAGTTCACTATATAATAACTAATCGAATTGAATTAAGAAAATCTGTAGCAGAAATTCAACCGCGAAGTTGAAACAGAAATTCGGAACTTGTTATTCCACTCGGGTTGGGAATAATGATGGGGGAAAAAAAAATAAACGTTATGTACTAACCTTGCCGTCAGGGTGAAAACAAGGGTGAATGATGCCGTTCATGTCCAAGTACAAGTTGTCGAACTCCATGCCGTTGGGATTAGGTTTAGACGCGTCAATAGGTAACGGAACGCCGTCGTCGCCGACGGCGGGGTCTTCCTCGACGACATCGGCGATGGAGAGCGGGTACCGGTCGGCGAGCCACCGGTAAAACGCTGGCACTCCCATAGTAAACGTAAAAGCTCAGCTCCGATGGTTCGAAAACGACAAAAAAAAGAGAGAAGAAAGATTTGGATCTGTGTCGTTTTAGAGTTTGGAATGCACGGGCAAGTGCAGGTTTCAGACAGGGATGTTCTGTTTATCCGATCACAGACACGAAGACACGAATGAGAATAGTTAAACCAAATTAACCAAATTGAATAACACATAATAATTAATTTTATTTCACAAAATCATGATAACACAGTAAAAAAAAATTGTTTTTATCATGAAAATGTAATGAATTATTCTCTATTATAAATCTAATTCAAACACACTATTAGTGTTTTGTTCTCTCCTTTGCAGGCAATTGTGTTTGACAAATATGACACAGTAGAATTCTAAATATGAATGAACTTTGGTGTATCATATTCACCTCATAGAAGACTAACCCCACCGCTGGCACTAAACTCAATCCCTCTTGGTAATTCTATTAGTTATTTTGGATAATTGATTCACCTGTATATCTGTAAAAGAAGAATGTAATCGTCTTTCATTCTCCAAAGAAAAAATGACTTTTAAAAAAACTATTATAGAAATTAATAAATTTAGAATACATAATTTTTTTAAAACTTAAATTTGAGATCATAATTAAGCTTAAACAACTTTGCGTTGCGTTAGTTAATATACACAAAATACAAAATGATTTGTGGTTATGAACAATTTACTCATATTTATATATAAATTAAAAATTGTTATTAATATTAGACTTCAATTTAAGTACATTATTGTTATCTAATCACGTTATACAAAGCAAATTTATTATTTTTTATAATAATTATTTAAAATTTATATCTAAATTTATTTTAGTTAGTTGATAATATAAAAAATATTATATTAATGGTAAATGAAAATTAATCTCTTAATATTATTTTTAAATTAAATTTATTTTAATAAAAAATTCAAAAACTAAATTTATTTTTAAACATTATTTATAAAAATATTTAAAGTGCTTGAAAATTAAATAAAATATAAGGAAATAATTAAAAATAATAATAAATATAATTTTGATAACTTAAATTGATAAATAAAAAATTACTTTAAGTTGATAGATAGAAATGAAAAAAAAACATTTTTTAATCGTAGTTTATTGTTGGCACTCGTTAAGTAGTCTTTTCTCACTATTCTCTCATGATTTTAAATTCTTCATATCATTTATTCTATTTATTTTTCTTCTCTTTCGAAATATAAAAAATAAATAAAGATTTGCAATTTACTTTTTGACACTTGCTGACTAGCCTTTTATCACTATTCTATCATTACTGATTTCTCCGTGAGTCCTAAATTTTCAATACCGGTATATACGGAACTGCTTCTCCGCTTAAAATTGAAGCTACAAAGATATATATGGTTTATAAAAAAAGAAGATATACGATGGTTAGAAATAAATGGGCATGCAAGAATGCGAATTTAGGAGATGACACAAACTTTTATTCAAAAAAAGGAGATGACATAAACCAAGTTAGCTGCAAATGAATAATTAAACAGGAACAACGACCAAATGAAACAAGATATCGAATTGGGGACATCTAGCTTGTGAATTCTAAACAGAAAGAGCAATAAGAAGTGAATATGCGTGCCGTGTGCCAAAAATTTAGGCATTGATTAGATAAATTAAAATTATCTTCTTTTTTTCTTCTATTCAAAGCTAATTTAATAAATAATATAGCAACTGATAGATGTAATAATCGTCAACAAAACAACTTTATAACAGTAAACAGAGTTTCAACAAAGAACTCTACAAAACCTTTTTAAAAAATCTAAACAATTTATTTTCCTTTCGCCTTGCTTTTCTTGAAATTTCCCTAATTGAAAGACTTTTTCTGAGTTTTCAAGCTCTTGTCAGTTGCTGAAGCCTTCCCTTTCTCGCTCCTTCGTTTCTTCTCTCTCTTCACATTGTGCATTGTGACAGCCTAGAATAAAGAGAATACAACTTTGACAAAACAAAATAATAATAAAACTTGGTAAATTTGAAATCTAAGTCACCGAATGATTCTAATGTACCTTTTCAACGTTGAGTATGTCATAAGAATTCTTGGAGGTGATCTTGTTCAATATTTTTTTAGTTTGCTCCCTTTCCTGTGATCCTATCCCGGTTCCTTCTACCACTGGCAGGAACTAGATGAAAACAAAACAAAGGAAATTAATAAGCCAAAATGGGTGCTACTAAATATAATAATTTACATGGACAAGAGAAACAGATTCCTCGGAGAGCACAGTGCACAACCTTTCGACATTTTCCTTTGTGTTGTGGAGGCTTTTCACCTGCCAATTTCTTGTCAAATTTCCCACCACTGGCTGTTGCAGTTGCTGCAATTCCTGCTACATTACCTAGTTCATCCTTCGTAACTTTCTTGGGTGCTGCTTGAGTTCCTGTTATAGGCAAAGCTGTAGCAGCCAACTGAACATGGCTGCATAAGAATTTGTTCAGATTTCATTATAAGAGAGAACCTAGCATAAATATTTGCAACAGGGAGAAAATAATGAAGATATATTTTTGAGAGGCAGGGCAGTTGCCTATAGATTACTCGGTGCTCCCAAAGTTGGGGACATTACCACATGTGAGTAAAGTCAGAGATAAACAATCAAATCTTCAAATGAGATTGAGATGCCACCAATAGCAAGCATAAGATTGTCAATTGAGGATATCATATATTAGCAAGCAAAAGTAATTAGAGCTTTGGAGCAGGTAATGATGTAACAAATAAAAACGGCATCACCGTTGACCCAAGACAATAATAGCATAAAAAGAATCTCCATATCTCATTTGGATTTTGTTAAGGTCTTGCCCCACCTCAGTCTTGATTTCAGAAATACGATCAATGATCCACAAATAAATTATACACACAACTATAAACCAATGATGTATACTCCGATGAACAGTAAAGCAGAATTCCCATGCTACAAATGCTTCGAGGTTATTTGGAAAAAAGGTATGTTACAAACCTTGGTAAAGCCCCAAATTTTGCAGCTTCTTTCAAGTTCTGTAATCGATTATTCTCCTGTTTTTCAATTCTTTTCTTATTTTCTTTTAGTTTGGCAAAAGGATCCTCTTCTGGATCTGCAAAATGTTACAATATCCATTGTTGATATGCCATACTTATAGCTTTGATTAGTGTACCAAAATACCCCCAGAAAGATGTGAATTACAATTATACACACGTGAAAAGATAGAAATGTTAAAACAAGTCAGAAAAGTAACAACAATAGCATCAAAATAAGAGGTTTACATAACATGTATATATGATTTGAAATGTAACATATAAACCACTATCTAACTTGACATAACATTTATATACGACTTGAAATGTAACATATAAACCACTATCTAACTTGATACATATGATCACATGCAAGAATCTTCACATCCAAAAATAACAATGTGCCGAAAAATTGTAGGAAAATAACATCTTACAAATTTTGAATTCTTAGCTGATGGGTATTCCATTAAATAGATGCCTGGCATATGCTCTAGGAAACCCACAAGGTCAACTATTTGTTATGATTAAGCATTAAGCATGCCTTGATCTACCTAAATGTTTCCATTTTACAGTTTGAATCTTTTAAAGGGTCAATGGTGTTCTAAATCAGATTTTTTTATAATTAGCACTATGTGATACACAAGCATTATACAGGTATGCCATGAATTGTCCTACGTTAAAATTTTATCCTATTCACAAGAGTAGTAGTTTCTGTACTTCTGTTGGTGCCCAACAGTGACAACTCAAGGAAGAGTATCTACACCTTATACAAGGCCATTATGAGAAACATAGTAGCAGTTCATGAGTAAAGGCATGTTCAACCATTTACCATCAGTTGCTTTTGCCTCAATGGTAGGTACAACATCTTCATCATTTGCACAATCATACCCGTATCTACGTTTCCAGGTTCCAGATTGTTCGTCATATGGAATCTTGTCTTTCTTCAGTTTCTGTATACCTGCAAAATGACACAGGATAAGGTTCAGGAGTTCAACTAATAAAAATTGGTAACCAACATCAATTCCAACAAAGACTGCACAAACAGCATTGAGGTTATGTGCAGTAAAATCATTAAGAGTCACATGTGTAGCATGAATAGACTAGCCTTTCTTTTTGGCAAAAGCTTCCCATTTAGTAGGAGGCTTTGGTTTTGGCAGCTGAAAGCATCACAAAAATTGATGAGACAATGATTCGACATAGAAAAATACTAGAAGCACAGAGCCAAAGGTAGAATCAAGACAAGTGTAAAGCTAATAGCAAGACAGTAGTGATAGTGTGTTTAGACCAATATATAGTTTTAATACTACGAGCAAGAGGCATTTATTTAGCCCTTGGAGAGTTGCAATGTAATAGGGATAGAGATCAGGATTATGGAAAGAATTTCAGTGTTACATTTACAATTAAAAAGAAGAAAAAGAGATTAAAATGTGGGGTTACATGTTTTTCTCTTGGTAATTTAGTTAGTGGTGGAGGCAAGTTGATAAGAGGTCCATCTACATCTTCAGTTAATGGTAATGAAAAGAGGGCATCTGCAATAGCTTGAACCAAGTGAGTCCCTTTGAGTAAACACTGCTTGATGAGGTCCTCCCCTAGATTCAATTAAGGTACGCAAGGGCAGTGCCAAAAATGAAAATAAAAAGTTACCTAGAAAGAGGTGGTTGAGAAGGGAAAGTGTGATAGGATTCGAAAGCCATGAGGTTACCAAGCACATCAAACTTCTGCTGCTTCTCACCCTCCATCTGCATTGCCTTCAAGTTCAACAAATCAAATGAATAACAAACAACCTACTTGGCACGCACAAACCTCATTGCTTATTTTTTTATTGCTAAGCCAAACCGAACTAGCTTTTATGTATAATAAAACAACGCAGCATTATAATCTATCAAATGAAGTTTTATCAAAATAGTTTATAAGTAAAATGCACTATCTACCAGGCACCACACTCAAACCATGTTGATTGTCGGGAGAAAAAAGGTTGGTATGGTGTCTGGGAATCACGGGATTCGAATCTCTCCCACTTACAAATCTAACAAAAATTAACAAATATTCACATCTATTGATAAAAAAAACACTCAAACCAAGTTGGTTACTTAAAAAAATAAAGCAAAAAACTTGGTATGTGTAATTGAGCCAATTCTATTCCCATGTGCACTAGCAAAAAAGGCTACATACACTTTTATCTTTTTTTGTCTTCTGTCTCTCTCTAAGTGTAGTAAAATAAAGTTATTCATGTCTAATTATTGATGAAAAGAAGACAAGGAACAAGGCATGATAGCTCTTATTGAAACCACAATAAGAGATTTTCAAAATAGTTTCGTGATAATATGAGAAGTTATTTTCTAACCTAATTATAAATTCAGTTTCCATTCTTACTTATTATTTCAAATACTTTTTATCATTATTTATTTCAAATACTATGAATTTTAAAAAATATTTCTAAGAATATTAAATCTAACCAAACTCATCTTAAAACACATTCAGAATGATTTTTCTTATTCATTTTGTATGTTTAATCATTTATCTAAAACTGCCTTAAAAAATCATTTATCCAAAACTTTGTTTTGATTATGATCTTATATATACAGGTCATTACGTTCAAATTATGAGTATAAACAATTCTTTATAAATGTTATTTATATTTTACATTGAGGATTTTTGGTAAAGTAAAATGATAATGAAACAAAAATAAACTAGGGATAGTATTTATAGCTGTTGGGAGTTATCTACACGTATCTACGGTAGCCACTGGCGACGTCTATGGTTTTGTCTTATTCCGTAGAAACACATGATAGCTCTTGGATCTTAGCCAAAAAACACCATCACCTTAATATTATCATCATATTCTTAATAAAATAAAATAAATTGTTTGACTGTAGTTACACAATTCAATAAATTTCGGTCCACAATTGGTTGATTGACTTCGTTCTTTTGTGAGTCTAAAACAGGGAAACATCCTTTTGTTTTCAACGTTTTGGCTTCCTGTCATTGAACACATAAAAGTGAAGTTCTAATTGGTAATTCAACTACTCCAATATCCAAATTCTCCTGCTTTGATATTTTGGGTTTTGGATTTTGTTCATATGTGCTCAATGATTGTTCGACTGTTATGGTGCTTTCTTTAGTTGATGGTTCTGTCTGTGAAAGATTTTAATTTGGTTGTTCAGAACTTGTTTAGGGAATCAACAGGCAAAGCTTGTCATTGCTGGTGACTAACTAAATGATACTTTTTTTTTTTCTGCTGATTAATTATATGATATGCTTAAAAATGTCTATTTGCATTTTGTACATGTTATTACCCTTCACTTCGTGTGGCTTGCAGGTGTTCTTGAGCAGATAGCATGGAGCCACAGTGTAGAATCAAGAAGGATGCCACTGAAGTAGAGCTATTTCTTTATCCTCTTTTTACCTTAACAATCTTATCTATTCTACCATGTTTGCGGTATTTTCTTTTCCTTTTATGTTTAGTTGAAAAAACATATTAATTATCTTCTTTTCATTAATGTGCAGTTGATAGGGAATACCCCAATGGTATATCTGAATAACATTGTGGATGGGTGTGTAGCCCGTATTGCTGCTAAACTGGAGTACATGCAAGCCTGCTGTAGTGTCAAAGATAGGCATGGAATTCCTTGATTTCATAAACTAGAGCTATCTGGAACTGTAAGGTTTTAAGATTTTCATTTGAGGATTTGTAATGATAATCTTCTTATTCTCAATCAGGATTGCTTTGAGCATGATTGAAGATGCTGAGAAAAAAGGCCTTATCACACCTGGAAAGGTTAGCTGTGTTAAAGATATATTTTTTACATATCTGGATTTTGGAGTGGAGATTCTTTGTGTGGCATCAGGCCTGTAATAATACCGCTATGCACTTCTCAACATGGCTTTTATTTGGACAATAATGTTTTTCCAATTCCATCAGTAAGGACGTGTTTTATTTTTTATTTTCAAACATTGTTTTTAGTTTTCAAAATGCAACTAAATGAGATGCTCAAATAGCTAGTGGAGAGTGGTGCAAGATTTAATAACTTACCCTATTGTCCAGAGACTCCTCGTTATGCGAAGTTAAGGAGGAGGGATATTGTGTACAGCTTTACCCTTGCATATGCAAAGAGGCTGTTTTCGAATTTGATCTCACGACCAAGAAGTCACCAAGACACAATTTTACCGTTGTCCAGGGCTCGCCCTTACTCTTGCATATGCAAAGACGCTGTTTCCGGATTCGAACTCATGACCAACAAGTCATCAAGACACAACTTTACCGCTTTACCGCTGTGTCAGAGTGGGGCAAGATACAGAGTAGAAATGTGGAATTGAGAAAGAGGTTGAACAAGATGAAAATTTAAGAAGATAAAGACATTTCTAAGCTGTTTCTATTCTTTATATTTAAAATACTTGTTTTGAAAATAAGTTTTAAAACTTAATAGATTTTGGACAGAAATTGATTGCTAAACAGTTTTTAAAACCAAAAAGTGAGAAAGAAAACTAATAAGCTCTAAATGTCCTTCAACTTTGGCCTGCAATAATATTTGGAGTTTTGGACAATTTTCTTCAAATTCTTTCGGTCCATATTACATAAATTATCCATCTTAGTCAGGAAATACGGTTTATTGAGATTTTCCAGTATTAGTGCTTATAATATTGAAGAATTGGGCATTTCCACTGCTCGGGCACTTGTTATGTTGTCTGTATTGTTGAAGATACTATCTAACTAAGTTTAATATTTTTTACTAATGGTTGAAAAGACTGTTCTGGTTGAGTATACAAGTGGTAACACCGGCATAGGATTGGCATTCATAGCAGCATTGAGGGGCTATAAACTTCAGGTGACTATGCCGTCTTATGTGAGTCTTGAGAGAAAAATTATACTGCGAGCCTTTGGAGCTGAGGTATATCTTACAGACCCTGCCAAAGGAATTGATGGGGTTATTCAGAAGGCAGAAGAACTAATAGCCAAGACGCCTGATAGTTTTATGCTCAACCAATTTGAAAATCCTGCCAATCCAAATGTATTCTCATTATTCACAACACATTCCTAATTTGGTTTCCTTGTGTTAATAAAAATTGCAGCTGATTAATTGTCATCCTTGTAGATTCATTATGAGACAACGGGCCCTGAGATTTGGAGAGACTCGGGAGAGAAAATTGATGCTTTGGTTTCAGGAATTGGAACTGGGGGGTCAATAGCAGGAGCTGGAAGATTCCTCAGGGAGAAAAACCCGGATATTAAGGTTGATTTGTTTACCATGCATACTTTCTTTACTGGGAGAGAACATGGGAACAAGTTTCTTATGCTAACTTTATGATTTCTTCTGCCCCCCAGCTGTATGGTGTGGAGCCAGCTGAAAGTCCTGTTTTGAATGGAGGGCAGCCAGGTGATTTCTCTCTGGTCTATCTCACTGTATAACTAATGGGCTCTATCATCATACTCATGGAAGATTAAAAGTCAATACATCCAGGACTCATTTGTTATATTATTTTCATCTCTCTATCAGATATATACAAGTAGTTTTGTTATATGCGCTGAACAATAGAATTGGAACCAAGTTCAAATTGGAACAAAGGCAATAAAAGTAAACCATGCTGCCAAAAGACTCTTTGTGAACAAATATGCTATCTGGTCTTATGTGCAAATGTAAAACTTGGACAGAACCTGCAGCTACCAAGACTATGTGCAGGGTCAATTTCAATGTGCTTACTGCTTAGATCTGGAGTGTGGCTTTGCATTCCGTGAGAGATAAGTAATAATTAGGTTGCACTATGAATAGCAATAGGAAGCCTTAAATGTGGTGGTTAATTCATGCAGAAATTCTTGAAGTCAGCCATCAAGACAATCATTTCAATACCAGAATTGCTTATTGGATCATCCTTTGGAAACTATCTGAAATATGCCAAATGGTAGAATTTATGTTCATAAAAAATGGCCTGGAAAAAAATACAAACTCAGGCAGCACTATTAGACATTAGTTTGTGTAACGTGTTTTCCCGTTTGGATATATCCTGTTAAATTGTTGACTGACCTATATATTGGAAGTTGGAAGCTGGATTCTGTCCTCCTATTTATCATTTAACTTTAATTGTAATCTAGCCTATCTAGCTACTAAATATTGTTATTCATTTGAATTGTTAAAATGTGTCTTCCTTGAAATGTCATAAATAAATTCTTAAAAACATTCTTTACCTTGAGCTTGGTGGAAGGTTAGACCCGTTATTATCTCTATGTTCCAGATTGGTCCCTTTTTAGTTCATTTCCTCTTCATTTTTCCCCTCCTTCTTTCACCCTTCTTTTCTTTTGTCTTATTTCTTTTTCTTTTTCTTCAACTTTTTTGTATCTATCATTTGGTTCATCTACCACCGACCCCTATTAACTTGGGTTAAAGGTGCTGTTGATGTTGATGTTGATTCTTTACCTTGAGCAGTCCTTAGGCAACTACTAGAGGCTGCTGTTTGCTGATTTTTTTTTCATTTGCATGCATGTCAAAGGTAAGCACCTGATCCAAGGAATTGGTGCTGGTATCATTCCCAAAGTTCTGGATGTAAATCTCCTAGATGAAGTTATTCAGGTAGCTCTCAACACTAAAACATTAGCATTCAGTTTTCAGTTTTGATCCAAAAGCTGGCTACTTCCTTTTATTTAGATTAATCTCGCTCTTTGCTGAAGAGTGACCTCATAGTTTGTTAATGTTTTATTCTGAATAATACATGAAGATCTATCTCACCATTGAATGACTGAACAATATGGAATGAATACTGGAAATGAATATTCGTTTAGAATTGTGTATTTTTCAAACATTTGTGATTGTATTTGATGCAATTGTTATATGCCTTAAAGGACTAGTATTTTTTCAGAAGTAGTAATACACAGGTTATCTTCTTGGGAAATATATTTCTATTTCTTATGATGTGAACGAGTTGCATAAAAGGTTTCCCATTAATCAATTAAACATGGTAAGCAAACAGATACAAGGAACAAAACAGAAGACGATTCATTTTGTTTCTCTGTATGATAAGCAAAAGTCGTTAATGAGCTTAGAACAAGCCATATTAAGTCAAGAAAATAGACTTATTAAACTAGCATTAGGTTATGCATATTTTGAGCATGCTCAGCCTAAATGCAGCTCTTCCTTGTTTTTACTTTTGAATGAGCAAGCAAATCAGAGTAGGTAGTCTCTTAGTTAAGCTTTCCATTTTGGTATAAGACAAGACTTTTGCAGCTCAAAGTTCACTTTGCCACATCTATTTTTTGTGTCCAGTGCAGCATACAAGGCTGTTTTTTCCTTTTAGAGGTTGACTTGAAACATTGTCTCATTTGGAGCAACCATTTGAGGGTGTCTTATAGTCTTAGGACAAAAGAGTTTTCAAACTGTTGAGGTCAAATTATCTTAGGACAAATATCTCTTGGTATGATGTTGCTTGATGGTCTTAGAATGATCTCCTTTGAATTGTAAACCCTTTGGACGAAGTAGATATATATTGTCATTTCTGATTCCTATTTACTCAAAAATAAACTCATCAGATTACAACAAATTATTCATTTAATCATTTTTGAGGTGAACCATCTTATTCCTAACAATTTTCGTGGGCGTCATCATATACTGGGCATATATTATACAAATATAGAAGCAACATATCTGGACTTTTATTAGCTATTCTATGTGATCCACCAATCTTCAAGGACATTGAGGCATATTAATGTTGAATCTTTGATACTTGAAACATGCTGAGATTTATGGAAATTACATAATGTTTCGTCTACTAGCTACTAATATAAGGGATTCTGTTTTGATCAACAAGGTTTTATGAACTGCAGATTTCAAGTGAAGAGGCTATAGAAACTGCTAAGCTGCTTGCCTTGAAAGAAGGTTTGCTGGTATGGTAACAGTAATTTGTGATTCTTGCTGTTGGCGTTACAGTAATTTCACATTGTTTTTCTGATTAAATATGAACTCTGTACATTTGTAATTGCAAATATGCAAATTATTCTTTTTTGTGCTGATTAATATAAACAAGTATATTTCAGATGGGAATTTCATCAGGAGCTGCTGCAGCAGCGGCAATAAAGGTGGGAAAGAGACCAGAAAATGCAGGAAAGCTCATTGTTGTAAGTTTTTAATTTTATATAAGTTTATTAAATGAGAGTTATAAGATGACTATTGTCTATTCGTATGTGAGTTTCCAAATAGTGCTTAATGTTGTTTGGCATTGAATTGCAGATTATTCGTTAATGTCAATTCTGAATTGTTTTTGTACAGGTGATTTTCCCCAGTTTTGGAGAACGTTACTTATCTTCACCACTGTTTGAATCCATTAGGAAAGAAGCTGAACAAATGACATTTGACTAAGGTGCATAAATAGCTTAGGTTAGTACTCACTGAGTACCCGTTAAGCAAGCACTGCTGTCGGTATAGTGTGGTCTAAAATAAGTTGAATAACATTTGGATTGACACTTCAAGCTTCAATTTGTTGCTTATAAAAATAACCCAACATTACTTATATGGGATTTCAAAAGTTGTTTTTCACTCATCCAAATAGAATCAAAATCAAATGTGTTTAATTTTTATGTGTTCATAATGTAAAAAAATTTATACTATCAACTAATTGAGTGTCATTGATGTGCTTATTCATCATTAGTAACTAACACTTTCTTAAGCTATTGTGGTTGAATAAATAAAAAATGATAATATAGAGTAAAATGAATTTTGTTTCATTTTAAAAATAATAATGAAACAGTAAAACATAAAGTAAATACATTTTATTTTAATTTCATTCAAAAAAATTAACTGTTTGAGAAATAAGAGATAAAATGACCTTTTTATTTTACATTTCATCATAAAATATATAAATAAAATAATATTCAAATAATGTTTAATTTATAAATTGGTAATCACCTTCTATTCATCTTTAGTATTATTTTTTTTAAAAATTAGTTATTTTAAGTTTAAAAAAAACTTCCTTAAAAATTATAAAATATACTTGGAAAACTTTAAACACATGGACCACTATTTTAAAATTACTAAACATAAAGTGTACAAACTATAAAGTTAAATTTGTTTTATAGTTTTTTCTTGTGTTCTTTTATGATATATATATATATATATAACACTCCCCTGTTAATAATTTTATCAAATTTGATTTTTTATAAAATAATTATTATAGAATTGTCCACCATTTTAAAATACATTTTTCTTACCGAGAAAAAAAAACACTGAAAAAAATCGTCTGGCCATATTTTTCCCCATATCCACAAAAAAGAAAAAACACTTTGGCTAAAAATAGCCCTCCACTACTCTCGTTAAAGAAAAAGACATTTAAATGGAAATGGAAAAGACCCTTTCACGTTTTTATATTTTTCTGTTTCCGTTCGGAATTGTTCGCATATCCCAAGAGTCCCCAAATTTATATACTAAGAGAATCTGCCTCTTCACGTTGGTCGGCTAATTCAAACAAGAAATAATTGGAATTGAAATGGACCCTCACTCTTACAAATTATATGACACAGGTTCCACCTTAACCTAACAGCCCCCAAGGTGCATGCAATATAGGTCCCAAGTCTAGTTTTGGCTAACCATTTTATTCTCAAGAACTCCTCTTTATTTGACGATGTGCGACACATGCAAATGATATTTCAATTCTTTTTTACTTTTTTAGAGTCATACAAATGCTATTTCCGTCCACTTGTTTCTCGTTGTTGACTCAATTCACAAAAACTAAAAACAAATATGAAATTATATTCATATATCAAGTTGTTTCATAAAATAAGTGAATCAAATTATACATAACTCAAATTCAGCACGTTCACTGAGTTTAGTTTTTAACTCAAAATCTAATTCATAAATCAAGTTCAACAAAATCATTAATTATCGAATTAGTATCGAAATATGTTTGAGTTAATATGATTCATTAGTTTGGTTGTATCATACGTATCACTTTCGTGCACTAATGGTGGTAATTAAATTCCAAGTCCAAACGCAGAAGCTACTTTGTCTGTGTTTGTATTTGCAGTAGAACTGTGGCCGCACTAAGTCCCATATTGTTTCACAACTTACAAGGGACATGAGACAAGCTAGTGGCAGGAGACTCCAATCCGAACACGTAGTTAATTATTCGCGTTGTCTTGTTCGCGTCCGTATAACACAGCTCCTTTGCTTGCAAGACAAAGAAAAGATTATCTTTCAAGTACATATATTGGATTCTTGTGCTGATGAAATATGCTATACAAAACTCCAAAGAATTGAAGAAATACAATAACTACTTTTTGGTTTAATTTCACGGTGCACTGTATGACTGTGTCTTACATAAAACACGTTAATCCTTAACGCTTATCATGTCACTCTCATTCTGCAACTTGTTGAATTTGGGAACATTTTTCTTGGATCACAAGACTTTTTGGTTTTCGGAATTGCTTAATTGGGTTATCTATCTGAACCTGTAAATTTTAGTAAGTTTAGTGTCCGATTAAGGACATAACAAATAAAGTTTCCATATACGGCCAAATTAATTTTGCAAAACACCTGCTACCACTCCTTCGAGGCTTTTTATAGCCACTAAAATAATCCTTATCTGAAACAACCCATGTCCATGAGAACCCAACATTGGTCATTAAAATGAAGATAATCTATTTTAATGGAATAACTTGTCCCACTCTGCCCAAACCCCAAAGGGATTAGTTTTCTGTTTTCGTGCATTGAGTATTCGGTTTGTACGTGCACAATAATTGAATTGTTTTGTGTTGTTTTCTTGAACATGATTGGCTAATTAAACCAAAGCTTTGTTTTCTGATGGGAAAGACTTTGGCAGGGTTGTTTATAAATTGTGACACAGGCAGGGCTAGCTAGTCAATTATCTTATTGAATATTCTGCACAGCCCTTTTTTGTTTTGGTGAATTATTCTAAACACCCCTTGGTGAAGAATTATAATTAAGGTCTACTTAAATATCTCTTTGCATGTTTAATTGTTTTCTTACCTAAAACTCTTTTTCGTTCAGCTTGCAGGCCATCTAACATGGAGCTACAGTGTGCAATCAAGAAAGATGCCACTGAAGTAATATATTTTGTCATAATAACCTTTTATTCAGCCATGTTTGAAGTATTTTTTTTATCATCGTGTATATATAGTAAAACATGAAATAATTATCATCTTTTCCGTTCCCTTGTGCAGTTAATAGGTAATACCCCAATGGTATACCTGAACAACATAGTGGAGGGATGTGTGGCCCGCATTGCTGCTAAGTTAGAGTCCATGCAACCCTGCTTCAGTATCAAAGATAGGCATGACATTATTTTACAAACTAGAGCTAGAGCTGTCTGAAGATGTTAGATATCGAGATTTCAATTTCAGAAATGTTAATTATGATCTTCTTTTTTACACTCAGGACAGCATTTAGCATGATCAAAGATGCTGAGGATAAAGGCCTCATTACACCGGGGAAGGTTAGTCACTAGTTAGTCACGTTACAGTTTAATTAGGTAAAGGGTTATGCCGGGTTCATCAAGAAAGAAAAAAACTGAACTCAAAAGACTTAAATACGAAAAACATACATGCACTTTGAGCTTCTAAAAGCGAATCAGATTGTCTTGACATATGAAATCGAATAAAAAAAAAACCAAACTAATATTATTTTTTTAATAAAGACCAAACAAATAATAAAATTTATGTTTTTTATTTCAATTTTTTTTATTGTTATTGTTAAAATTGAACGTAATCAAATCCAATACTTTTAACATACTTATATGAGTTTAATAAGCATGATCGATTTTTTACTCTATCAATTAATAAAAATTATTTTAATATAATTTTAGGCTTAATTAATATTTTAATCTCTAAATTTGGAAAGTGTATTTTTAATTCCTAAAATTTTAAAATATTTTGTTTAGTTCTTCAATTTTGATAAATTATATTTTTTTATAGTCTCTCGCGTAATAAACATTTTGTGATTATTTTTTAGTATTTTGAACTTTTGATCACTGTAGTATGTATTTTTACGTGTAAGACATTCTACTTATATTAAATTATGAAATTATGGCATTGATAATACATAAATAATAAACTATATATCTTAAGGAATTTTTTTTATAAGAGAGGTTTGCCTACACTAATTGATGATATACATTTTTTACGAAATAGTTATTCATATAAAAAAAATTAAAATATCCATAAAACTGAAAATTGATGCGAAAAAGATTAATTAAATTTAATTCAATGTTGATATAAGTCAGAACAAATTAAACCACTTGGTTGGATTATCTATAAAACCAAAACAAACCGACCCCTTCTACTTATCTCAAGGAGACAAATGAAACTGAAACTTACAGGAGCCTATCATATGATCATATGGGTGACCCTCGTTTAGGGTTATATATATATATACACGCCTTTTACTTGAACAATAATATTCTTTTTCAAATTCCATGTCATTTCAAGAACATATTATTATGTTATTCACATTGCTAAGTTTTTATTTATTTTTAAATGATGGTTTTGAAGAGTGTTCTTGTTGAGGCAACAAGTGGCAACACGGGCATTGGAATGGCATTCGTAGCCACATTGAAGGGGTATAAAGTTATAGTGGCTATGCCAGCTTCTGTGAGTCTTGAGAGAAAAATTGTACTTCGAGCCTTCGGAGCTGAGGTCTATCTCACCGACCCTGCCAAAGGAACCGATGCAGTTCTTAGGAAGGCCGAGGAGATAGTGAATAACACGCCCTGGAGTTATATGCTCCGCCAGATTGATAATCCTGCTAATCCAAAAGTATTAATGCTTTCACATGAATGATCATGCACTAGTGATGTGGAACTGTTTTATATTATCATCCATGCATAAATAATAATTCGTATAACTCTTGAGTTAATTAATATAAAAATTAACAAATTTATAGTATATAATTGATTGTGGTTGAATGATAATATAAAATTATTTTAAGTTAACAACAGTGAATATGCTTTTTTCTCTACTTTATAATATGGTCATGCATACATATTTGAGTTTATTATTATTTTGTGTTTTATTAACAATGTTTACATCCGTAATTATAGATTCATTACGAGACCACTGGGCCTGAGATTTGGAGAGACTCGGGAGGGAAAGTTGATGCTTTGGTTGCAGGGGTAGGAACAGGGGGTACCATAACGGGTGCTGGCAGATTCCTCAAAGAGAGAAACCCCAATGTCAAGGTTTAATTAATGGTTTACCTAATTACCAAGCTTGCTTAATACTACATTTTATGCTAACTTCACATTTGGCCCCAGCTGTACGGCGTAGAACCAGTTGAAAGTGCAGTTCTCAGTGGAGGACCGCCAGGTAATTTTACTATTCTTTTAGCCAATTAAACATTTTGCTATTCCACCGTTATTATGTCATAAAACACTTATCAAGTTATCTTTAAATCTAACTAACCTGCTAAATGTTGTTATTAGTTGAATTGTAAAATCGAGTTTTTCATTCAGATAGCATACATCAACTCTGAATTTGTTCTTTAAGCTTTAGCAAGACCTTAGACAACAACATGAAACCGTTTACTTACTGTTTTGTACATATTCAGGTGATCACCTAATCCAAGGGATTGGTAATGGTCTCATTCCAAGTGTACTGGATGTTAATCTCCTAGATGAAGTTATTCAGGTAGCTCCCAACACTATTGATACTCAATTTTCCATTTTGATACTGAAACTGGCCATTTCCTTTTATTTCGAAGGATTCTCTATCTGTATCTTTTAGCCTAGTGTAGCCTCATAATGTGTTATTTTTTGTTTTGCAGAAAATTCACTCAAATAATCTTAATATATTTAGATTTTATGCAGATATGACTCTGTTGCCAATAAATGGTTCAACATTATGCTGGAGTGGAAGTGAATATTTGTTTAGAAATTGTAGTGGGTGGCTGGATGCCCTTTTCAAATATTTCAAATTATATTTTTAAATTTACTTAGATGCCCAGAAATTTTAAAATGACTGGTATTATTTTTTTAGAGTATAGTTTGTTGTCTCTGGGAGATATGTGATCATGCATAGAAAGAAAAAATATACATAAGAGGAAGCATCAGAAAACAGTTTTTATTTGATTATTTTTGTTTCCTAATCCTAACCAATCAGGACAAGATCATTTTTAATCTTTTTTATTTATTTATAATTTCTATACTTAATGCTCTTCATTTTTTTAACTTTCTCATTTCTGACACTTGAAGTAGCTTATTAATGTCACATGCTTCTCAGTGTTATAAGTGTGGCAATCATGTCTGATTCTTGTAAAAAGTTTGCTGTCCCATTTTCATGTGATCCTTAGCATGTTTTTCTATAACCTAATGGTTTACATTAACTATCTGGATTCTGGACACATATAATCTATTATTTCACATTTCAAAGTGAGACATACTGATTCTGAATCTATGATTCTTAAAACATGTTTAGATTTTATAGGACTATATAAATTGATATGCTTGAAAAAATAGAAGTATCACTGAATTGCTAGCGACAAAATCCTCCCAACCTTGCACATTTAATTATAAGCAAAAGAATCACAAATCAGGGCATTAATTGCGGGCTAAAACTGACAATGCTCTACAACTAGTACAAGTTATTCAACAAACACATAATGTTTGCTCAGCTAGCTACTGCTACAAGGCATTTGTCAAGACTTACAAGGTTTTTAAACTGCAGATTTCAAGTGAAGAAGCTATAGAAACTGCTAGGTTGCTTGCTTTAAAAGAAGGTTTGTTGGTATGGCAATGATAATTTGTCGCTCTTACTGATTTCACAGTAGTTTCTATACAGTTATTCCAGTGAAATGCTAACTCTATACTTCTCTAAATCCAAGTATTTAAATTATTAGTCTTCATGTTGATTATATAATTACTTCTTTTGCAGATGGGAATTTCATCAGGAGCCGCAGCCGCAGCTGCCATAAAATTGGGGAAGAAACCAGAAAATGCCGGAAAACTCATCGTTGTGAGTTTCTAATCTTTGAAATTATGTACTAAACTCCTAATTGATAATGATAAAGTAGGATATTTTCTTTGTTGGTGATCATAAATTCATATATGAAGGAGTCAGAAAGGCTACCACTGTTGAGCAGATTTGGATCTTCTAGACAATAAAGGTCATTCCATTCTCCAGCATGTCCAATTGTCCTTTCCAAATTCCTATCCTGAAACACACAACAATTGTTGGGAAAAAACAGCATTACATGACAAATCTTGAGTAAGTTTTTGTAGAAGACGTTGGTGGACAATTTTGGAACATGAAGGACAATTTTCAAGATCATTGATGGGACAGTTATAAGAGTTCCCTCTGCTATGGCAAATTTCTTATTGATGGGGCATGTGATGATAGGTGAAGTTAGTTAAGTGTGTAATATGGTCAGTGGCTCAAGAGTCTAGTATCCAATGATGGTTAAAGGGTGGGTCTGAGACATTTAGTCCAAAAGAAAATGGAAGCTTATTTGAGTATGCCAAAGAACATGCACCTGTAAGGTTCTCTAGTTTACTCATCCTTTCTATTTCCTTTGGTTGAGATGGACAGATTTGTTTTCTTCACAACATAGGTCTGTTATCCCTTTCTTGAGAGGCCACTTTTATGTCCCCATTCTTGATCTCAATTTGGAGGCTTTCCATGAGTATAAGTATGCTTATTGCAGCAGGTACTAGGTAGAGCATGGATCATCACCCTTCTTCTCCACATTTCTCAACCTTCCTGTCTTCTATTTGGTGACCATGGGCAAAGTCTAATTTCCTATGGTCAACTACCATAGCAAAGGTTTTCACTTTTCACTGTTGGAAAATCTAACATTAGACTCCTACTTTTCTTCACTTAGTACAAGTGTACAACAACTACTACTTCACTAAAGGTTGGTAGCTCTTCTTTCCCCAAGATTAGAATCCTGACTTGATCAAATTCAGGATTCAAGCGAAGGAAATCATATTCATAGACTTCTTGAGAACTGCTGCATCATTAGAACATTTGGTCTTTATTGGTCAAATTCCATCCATAAGGACTTAAGCTGGTTAGTATACTCAGTAACAGTCTTGTTCCCTGCTTTGCTGCCACAGTCTTCACCTTTACTTCATATACTTGAGTAATATCTTTTGCTTTATTATTATCACCATTGCTTGTATACCAACCAAATACTCTTCTGAATGTTTTAAATTCTGTGTAGAGGTACAAATGATTTGCGTATGCTAAATCATGTCATTTGCTCCTGTTGCTGTGCAGGTGGTATTTCCTAGTTACGGGGAGCGTTATTTATCTTCACCGTTGTTTGAATCCATTCGGCATGAAGCTGAACAAATGACATTTGATTAAGAACTAAAATACTATGTAACAGTGCTCTGCGAATTTTATAGTATTATAGTTTTTTTTTTTGTCTGGTGATCTCCTATTCAGGACGATCCATATGTTTGACTTCAATAATTCATAATAATATTATAGAAGAAGCCTCAAGTGATCCCTTATTCAGAACGATTAGAAATCTCCGTATGTTTAACTGAATAAAATATTAACGAAAATGTATAATTGAATGTTCGATGCAGGAAAAGCTATATGACTATGAATAGTTCTTAGAAAGGCTCTTCTTAAAAAATGAAGAGTCGGAAGTGAATTATATTTTTTTGTCCTTTTACTCTTTTAGTTTAGGAAGGCTCTTCTTAAAAACATATTTGATTAACCAAAAAATATCAGGTGTTTTTAAATCAATTGTTTGTTTGTTTTTTTTATCAACAAACAAGATTGATCTCCTTGTAAAAGGATGATGTATCTATTTTGCCTCCTTGAATACATTGCATTTATCATGAAATAAAAAACAAGAAATTTCATTGAGATAGCCTTACAGTCTAACAAACCATCGATAGTACTTGTCAAATCCTCTGGATCGGATCAGCTAATAGTAAGTAATAATCTCTCATTTTAAAGATTTTTTTTTGTTTTATGTCATATGCACTAGTGTCATCTAACTTACTTGATGACATGTGACTATTGTTGATTCAAGAAAATTTTCTACAAGGAGAGAATTGAACATGAATTCTTTTATTACTCCAAATGAATTCTTTCTTGTAAACTAAGTTGGGATATAGTGGTAGACCTAAGTTTCCATTCTTGTAATTGGGAAGTAGGAGAATGGAAAGAGAGATTGGTTCTTTTCAATAGCTAGCAAGCCTAACTGTTGAGCTTGCGTAAACTTGCATTCCCATTACTCACATTTTCTCCATACAAAATTGGACATTAGACTTTGGCGAAATGCCCTTAAGTTGGTGTCATGGCCTCAGAGTAATCATGTAGAGTACATAAGTGCCAAGCAAACTAAAATGCTATATAATCAATTTAAATCTGTGCGTATTTGATCATTCACTGTTGTGAAATGCCTCTTTCAGTTGTTTACACAATATACTTTTTCTAGAACAATTTATATGGCATATTTTTTCTTTGTTCTTATGCCCTTTTAAAAAAAATATTTTCCTTTATCGTAGACTTGTAGTTTCACCCAACTGAAATATTTTTTTAGTTCTAAACTTGGAATATGCAAAAACTTATTTCCTCTTCTCATTATTTCCATATAGTTTAGAATGTCTTTTATATATCTCATGTTTGTGACAGACTTTTTCGGCCCCTAACTTCATATTTATCATGCAAAAAGTACTGGAATTTTCTTCACCTGAATTGCTATATGTTTCACATCCGTGCATAATGGACTTAATCTACTACGCTGTAACTTTTTATTTTTTTGATTTAGGGTCGAGTTCATGTGCTGGCCTTGGTGGTGAAGCTTTTTTCTATATACCATTTACAGTTTAAGTCTACTTAAATTGTTGGAAGCAGAAACCCAGAAGCCTTGTGATTCTTTATATTGGTAATACTTAATTTGTTAGTTTTTGTTAAGGGATCAAATTCATAACCTTTTTTCTTAATCACCCAACTAACCTTATATTTTTTAGTCTTTTATATTATTGAAACTCCTTATATTCATCATCAAACAATACAATATTATTCCTAAGTCCAGATTGCTTTTTTCTTTTCTTTTAAAGAATAAAACTGGTCTTGAGTTTGTCAAAACGTTTACCTTATGTGCATTCGGAATTGGTTAGGCAGTGAGCCATGCATAATATAAAAATGTAGAAGAAGAAGAAGTTACAACTAATGTTTTTTGTAACATTTGAAAATTGAAAGCATTATCATTTTGTGCAAGCTAGAAAGCATATACAATGTCGTGAACCTCTCCATCTAATTTGGACACTCTGGTACATCTCCACCAATATCCCCCATACCAAAAGTTGTCATCCAATAATCACCCTTATAGGGGTAAACTCCTGCCTTGTAGCAATTATTTTGCATAACCGTATGATTACTGGTACTGCTAAGAGATGTAGAGAATACATGTCGATCAGACGAAGCTAACCTAAATAAGCTGCTAAGATGTCCTAGTAGACCATCTCCCATCATTGGGAACTTTGTTGAAGTGCTAGACACCCATCCTCCAAAACGTACTACCTTATCACCGTCTTTTAAATTGTTAAATAGAACATTTGGCCAATACCCAACAACTACAGGCGTGTATGAGAATACGCGCGTTAGTTTTCGGTTGAACGGAAAAGCTTCAATTTCTTGCTCCCGCGTTTGGTACATAGAAAAGCGTGAAAACCCGTTGAACAAACATGCACTACTATATCATTTTCCCAAAAAGTGAAATACCAACTTCCTTAAGCATTTTCTTGCACATGTAATTTTATTGTAAGAAATACAAGAATGGGAAAAGAATTAATGTTAGAATTACAATATAAAATTTAATTAGCATATGAATCCCAATCTCGATACAATTATATTCTCCCCCGGAAACAGAGATTTTGATAAAGGACCATATCAATTGGTATATATATATTGGGATTCACTTGAATAAAGTCATAACAATAAGTATTGAGTTTTTTAAAATTCAGATACGTATAAATTGAAAGAATAATTTCACATTTACTCATCTTTTCATTCACTCATTCATCATCTCTCAAATGAAGTACATTTATACAAATAATGTTAATAATCTGAACACAATATCAAAAAATAATAATTTAAATTAGGAAATAATAATTTAATTTTTTTTCTTATTTAAACTATTTTAACAACTTGTTCCAAATAGAAATAATAATTTAAATTCAAATTATATTTTCAATAGAAGCAACCATGGCTGTCTCCATAATGAAGTGTCTACATTGGAAAAAGAGAAGGAAATGTTGTTAGTGACTTGTTTCAAGCTTGATAAGAGTATTTTATTTCATTCTTACATGCTGAATAGTTGCATTTGTTGTGCAACAAGAAACTACTCAAGTTAATGGAAACACCTATATTTAGTATACCGACTATATGCAGATAACAATTGAGATGGGTATTTTTCATAGTAGGCAATTTGGGGGAAAGAAGAAGTTATAATAAGGGAAGGGCAATGTGGGAATATTAAAAATATGGGAGTACATGTAGCAAAATGTGAGGTGCAGGAAGCAACGATCTTAATGGGTTTCGAACATGTATTAGCCCAAAGCTCTTTGTCTTCCATCGATCAGGATTTCCACTCCACACGTGTGACTTTCAGCGTAGCGGATCTATGCTCTCTCCCGGGCACAAGATCTACGGCCCCCTGTGGTGAAACTTCAAAACAACCGATCACAGTGACAAGAGTCTTCACTCCTTCGACGCAATTCCGAGATGGCTTTCATGGCGGTCTTGGAATCCGACCTTCGCGCTCTCTCCGCCGAAGCTCGCCGTCGCTATCCCGCTGTTAAAGACGGCGCAGAGCACGCCATCCTCAAGGTTACTCTTCGCTGCTCAAGTTTCATTTCGCTTCAGTGCTTTTCAATTGCATCTGGTTTTAGCTCTTTGTGACCTCCGAGATGCTTCTGCTTTGCGATTCGATTTTGGAACTGATTTTAAAGGAAGAAAATGTGGCTCTATGGATTTCAATTTCCACTTACAGGCTAAGTAGATCATCACAACTATTGCAATGGTGTCTTTGGATTTAATTGTTGGAGTTAGTTTGTAGTAATCTCAATGCTTCGCGCTTGGATATTCGGAAAATGAGAACATGTTATTTTTTATTTTTGTATTTTGAATGATGCTCAAATCACAATGTCAAGGAAGCATGTAGAAGTGTAATGATACTGATAATAAGCAATTTTAGAAAGATACTTGTATGTGCTTTCTTTTTTTTTTTTTTATCTTCTAGATAAAATAATGGCTAAAATAAAACCTTTACACTTCTTATTATTCACTTGCAGCTTCGTACATTGTCAAGTCCTAGTGAAATTGCACATAATGATGACATATTACGAATCTTTTTAATGGCGTGTGAGGTCCGGACAGTCAAGCTTAGCATTATTGGACTTTCGTGTCTGCAGAAACTGATATCTCATGATGCTGTTTCTCCATCCGCTCTGAGGGAGATTTTATCTACATTGAAAGATGTAAGCTTAGATAACCAGTTTAGCTAGAAACATGATGGTTTAAAAACATTCAGCTGGACGTTACTTTCAACTCTTTGGCCATATTGATTATATCATAGTGTTCGTTTGTGTGACCTTACTATATTTGGTTATAGAGACTTTTAAATCTTGTTACTTCAATTCTCTGTTTAGGTTTAATTTTTGTCAGATTTATGCAAGAGCTGGTACATTATGTTTTAGTTTCATTCTAGTGGGAAGGCTAACTCATGCATCAATAACCTGCCCATCTTTCTCTTTCTTGTCCTCCCTGGCCTGTGCAGCATGCTGAAATGGTGGATGAGGGCGTTCAGCTCAAGACCCTTCAAACAATATCAATAATATTTCAATCACGTTTGCACCCTGAAAATGAGGTAAGTTTCATCTACATGAACTATGTGTCTTATTGTTTACTGTATAAAAACTGTATTGTAGCTGGACCTGGGAGTTGTCTGGTAAGCTGACTGTACTCTGTTAAATATAATATATTGATCTTATTGACTTATTTAATAAAAGATGTAATAGACTTGTAGACCTAAATAAGGATTATATAGTGTGACATGGACTGTGTGATACAGTTAACACATTCAGATTGGTTGGAGGGATTGAACCTTATCCTATAGTTTAACACTATCAAGAACATGTTGGGTTGATTGAGTTAAAGCTGCTTAGCTACAAGTCTCATTAGAATTATTTAATAAGGCAACACACCCACAACATTGCCTTATTCCACTAGGTTGGATTGGCTACATGGATTGACCAATGCCTTCATAACAAATTGTTTTAAATATAAGGATTATTCTTTTTGAGATTAAATTACATCATCAATGTTTCTTTTTTCTTTTCTTAAAAGAAGATCAGAAAAATAACACCAAAGGGTGGAGAGCAAAAAAAGAAAGGAAATACAATACCTATACTTGAGAGAATATATTTTGATAACATAAAAGAAAGAGGGGAGAAACTTTAGTTTCATTAACCCAACAAACTCAAGAGTACAAAACTGTTTATATAGACAAAGCTGTTAGTTATGACAGCTGTAAATAGTTGTCATTAACTGACTAACTATCTTAGTGAACTAACTCACTAAGACTTAACTAGTCTTAATTACCCGAGACTGCAGTTGAATAACTGCAGCTCGCTTACAATACTCCAATACAGGTTTTTATGTTAAGAGCTCCCTTAAAATGAGAGAGAAAGTTAGTGAGAGAAACAGTGAGTGGGTGAGGGTGGGTAACAGGCATAGATTTAGTGAGTGTGGCAGAGTGAGGTCTGAGGTTAGACCATGTCTCAACAACGTCGGAACAGGATACGACTATAATCGCGAACATCCAGCGGAGACAAGTTGACGGGGAGGGGACAGGAAAAATTGGAGGGATGCGGCGGACGTATCATCCTTCTACTTCACACGATTTCCTGAGGAGATGGGGGAAAGAGACTTGTGGATCGAGTTTAAGAAGTGGGGAGATGTTAGGGAGATATTTGTTGCGAAAAACAGAAATAGGAGCGGTAGAAGGTATGGTTTTGTGAGATTTAAAGGGGTAAAAGATGTTAACAAACTCGAAAGACTGCTAGATAATTTGATTGTGGGTGGACTCAAGCTACATGTGAATCTACCTAAACATGGCAGGGAAGGAAATTTGATACAGAAAACACTTATGAAAGATCTTTACGGTTTGGAAACGGGGGAAGTCAGGTTGGAAGATAAGCATAAAGGCAAAGAGAAAGTTAATGTGGCACAAACTAGTATGGCTGGCGACAAGCACAAGTATCTGCATTATGGCCAATCCTATGCGAAGGTCCTAGTGTCGAATAGATACACGACGAAGAGGAGGTGGCCTGCGAAGCATTCACAGACGAAGTATACACCATCCCATTCAACTATCCAACTATCCAGGTTGAAGAGGGTTGTTGTCTTTCCTCATTGATGAACGACAATCTGGTTTTATTGAGGGACGTCAGCTATTACATAGTGCTGTGATTGCTAATGAGGTAGTTGAGGAGGCCAAGAGGAGTAAAAAAAGGTGTTTGATTTTTAAGGCAGATTTTGAAAAAGCCTATGATTCGGTTAGTTGGGAATTCTTGTTGTACATGATGAAGAGGATGGGTTTTAGTTCTAAATGGATTTCATGGATCAAAGGATGCTTATATTCAGCTTCTATTTCTATTCTGGTTAATGGAAGCCCAACATCCGAATTTCAGCCACAAAGAGGATTGAGACAAGGGGATCCACTTGCCCCTTTCTTGTTCAATATTGTTGCGGAAGGCCTAACGGGACTTATGAGGGAAGCTCAAACGAAGAATTTGTATGAAGGTTTCAAAGTGGGGAGGAACTTGGTAGATATTAGCATTCTCCAATATGCTGATGATACCATTTTCTTTGGGACAGCATCCAAAGAAAATGTTACAGCCTTAAAGGTGTTATTAAAGAGTTTCGAGCTGGTTTCGGGGTTGAAATTAAACTGCAATAAGTGCAGTTTTGGTGCTTATGGGATGAACGATCAGTGGGTATCTGCAGCTGCTAGTTTCCTAAATTGCGGGGTGTTGTCTGTACCTTTTCCCTATTTGGGTATCCCAATTGGGGCGAACCCGAGGCGTTGTTCGATGTGGAAGCCTATACTTAAAAAGTGTGAGAGGAAATTGTCCATATGGAAACAAAAATACCTGTCATTCGGGGGGAGACTGACTTTGATTAAAGCTGTTCTTAACTCGATTCCTATCTTCTTCTTTTCTTTTTTCAGGGTACTGAAGCAAGTCTTATCTAAATTGGAGAGGTTGCAAAGAAGGTTCTTGTGGGGTGGCAGTTCTGATCAAAAGAAAATCCCATGGGTCAGATGGGATTCGGTGTGTCTACCAAAAGAAAAAGGGGGGCTGGGCATTAAGAAACTAGATAGTTTCAATCTGGCTTTGCTGGGTAGATGGAGATGGAATTTATTCCAGCATCCGGAGGCTTTGTGGGTACAGATTTTGGAGTCCAAATATGGCGGTTGGAGGAACCTTGATGTGATTAGGAGGATGTATACAGATTCTATATGGTGGCGAGACCTATGTTTATCATGTATTTCTTTGGAGTTAGGCGGCTGTTTCTCTAGAGGTCTTAGATGGAAGGTTGGTTGTGGTGATAAAGTACTGTTTTGGGAGGATAGTTGGCTGGAGCATAGGATCTCTTTAAAGGACAAATACCCCAGATTATACCAGATTTCATTACAACAGCAGCATCTGATACAGCATCTGGGTTTTCTGAATCAGAATGGGTGGGAATGGCAATTCCAATGGAGGAGACCTCTCATGGAAGGTGAAATTGTATTGGCGATAAAATTTCTGGAGGAAGTTCAGGGGATAGCAGTTTTTACACAACAACCAGATGCGTGGGTATGGGAGGGAGACTCTACCGGAATCTATTCAGTGAACAGTGCCTATAGATTGCTCAACAGGGTGGAAGATAACCAAGTGCAGGATGAAGTGTTCAAGAATTTGTGGAGGCTGAAAATCCCTAGCAAAGTATCATGCTTTGCTTGGAGATTATTGATGGATAGGCTGCCTACAAAACATAATCTACGTAGAAGAAATATGGAAATAGAGGATATTACATGCACTTTTTGTAGTAGCTTTGAGGAAGATGCCTCACACCTTTTCTTTAGCTGTCCTAGAATTCTGCCATTGTGGTGGGAGTCAAGGGCATGGGTAAATTTAGTTGGGGCCTTCTCGGATGTACCAAAAGAACACTTTAGACAATTTTCGTTCTGTCACTTGCGCGGGAATAGCTTACTTAGATGGCTAATCTGGTGGAATGCTTTGACATGGTGCATCTGGTACCATAGAAACCGGATTCTCTTCCACAATGAAGCTTTCGATGGGCAGAAATTGTTGGAGAATGCTGTTTTCTTTTGCTGGTCCTGGCTTAGGAATATGGAATCAGGATTTGATATCCCTTTCCATCATTGGTCCAGCAACTTGAGAGATAGTTTTGGGTCTCTGGGGAGGGCTTAGTTTTTTGCTTTTTCTTGTTCTAGTGATCAGGCAGACCTATTTGGCCTCTTGTAAAGCCATCTCAGTTCTGCTCTGTTTTCAGCTAGTTTGTAATTCTAGCAGTACTTCTTGTACTGTTCTTTTACTTCTTTTATAATATATATTATCTTGGCTGATAAAAAAAAATAAAAAAATCCAACTATCCATTCCCATGGATAACAGAAAGTGGTGCTGGGAGGCGTGGGTTGGCAGACTTAGGAACTTGACTGCTTTCAATAGACTAGAAGAAGAGCTTATGTGGGATGGGGATGAAGATATTAAACCCATATACCTGGGTGATGATATGGTATTACTAAAGGGACTCAGCGACTCCAAAGCGGAAGAATTGTGCAGGGAGGCAGACGAAAACGCCCTGTCTATGTTCCACACTTTGCTGAAATGGTCTCCAAACTTGAGGCCTGGTTTTAGGCTGGTCTGGATCCAATGTTGGGGAATTCCCTTACATGTGTGGGACTCAGAGTGCATCAAGAAAGTTGTCGCAGGGGTGGGGGAACTGGTGGACATGAATGATGATACCGATGACCTTCATCAGGTGGATAGAGCAAGAGTGTTGATCAAAACACCTTGGAAGCCCATGATTAATGACACTTGTGTGGCTTCCATAAACGATGCAGTGTATACCATCCACTTGGTGGAAGAAACATGCTTCAGCCAATGTAAGTGTTATAGGGGGAGTCACGCTTCTTCGTCGGAAGGGATATTTTCTGATGACATCTCCTCGGAAATGAGTGTCCCGTCGGAGGAATGGGTTGCGGAGACTCCGACAATGGTCTAGGCGTGCAGCGGCAGGAGGATCGACGGCGAGAGAAATATTGCGAGCAGTGGGGAGAAACGGACTTTACCCATGGGTCAAAGCCCTGTGCAGGATCCGAGGGTCACACATCTGACCCCTGACAAAACCTGCAGTTTTGTTGGTGCAGCGGGTCTTGAGGACGGCGAGCGACAGCCCGCCCATGCTCTTGGACAGCGACAACAGAGAACGAAGTCTGGAACGAGGGATCAGTGGGGATGCTGTCATTTTGGGGAACGGAGATTTAATGGGGAGTGAGGAGAAAACAGGAAGCGCTGACAGTGGGTGGATAGGGTCAGAGCTGAACTCAAACACTTTATGTGGAATAGAGGAGATGAAGTCACGTGATAGTGCTGAGGAAAGAGAAGTAGTGGGTACAGCTGCGGGGCCCACTAATAATGGTTTAACTGAAGGCGTGGGTACAAGTGTGGGTCCTACTGGTAATTGTTCAACTGAAGATAATTGTAAAAAGCTAAGTGAGGAGTTGGGCCACTTTACATCTGGGCCCAATTTGTTGGGGCAGGTTTATGTTAGAAATAAGGGGTGTAGAAGGAAATCTGAGCAATTAAAAGCATCCCAACTTGGTTTTAACAATCAGCAGCCCGTTAGCAAAGGAAAAGAGCCCGTTTCAGCACATAATAATTTTGGGAACTCTACAACAAGGTCAAGGGGAAGTGGTTTAAAAGAGGTAGTGGACTGGGACGACAAACAATTGGAAAATAATAATAGTTCTGAAATGTTTAACTCATCACTAAGTCCCACAAAGGATGACTGGAGGCTTGAAACATCTAATGATTGGGAGTTAGCAAAATCTTTGGGATTAGACCATCATAATCAGGCAGAAATGGTGAATATTATGTCAGCCATGGAAGAAAGAGATAAGGTTGAGGTCCAGAGGTTGGGTAGCAGTGGAGGTGATTAATGAAGATTTTATCCTATAATATAAGGGGTCTTGGGAGGGGGGTTAAGTGGAATGCAATTCGAACAATGGTGATCAAAGAAAGAGTGGATATGTTATGTTTGCAAGAGACTTGAGTCAAGAAGATCTGTTTGTGAGTCAATTTGGTGGAGGGACTTGAGTAGCATTTGTAATTCAAGTGCAGAGGAGGGGTGGTTTAGAAACCATGTTAGATGGAGGTTAGGGTGTGGTGCTAGGGTGCTGTTTTGGGAGGATGATTGGAGGGAGGCTGGGGTCACATTGAAGATGAAGTATCCTAGATTATTCCTTATCTCCCAACAACAGCAGAATAGTATTCAACAGATGGGGAATTTATCCAATGTTGGATGGGAATGGAAGTTCAGGTGGAGAAGGTGCTTCATGGAGGGTGAGGTAGCAGCAGCCATAGAATTCATCGAAGAGATACAAGATCTGCAGATACATGATCAGTTGCAGGATTCTTGGTGTTGGGAGGGTGATCCGAGCGGGAAATACACGGTGGGAAGTGCATATAGATTGCTGAATAAGGAGACAAGCTTTCAGGATCAGGAGGCGGTGTTCAAGGATATGTGGCAGCTAAAAATTCCTAGTAAAGCTTCATGCTTTGCCTGGAGACTGCTAAGGGATCGGTTACCTACCAAAAAGAATCTAAGTAGAAGGAATATACCATTACCTGAAAATAGATGCCCTTTTTGTATGGATGCTGAAGAGGATGCGTCACATGTCTTTTTTAGCTGCTCTAAGATTATGCCGTTATGGTGGGAGTCGATGAACTGGATAAATATTCAAGGGGTGCTTCCGATAAAACCAAAAGCACATTTCCTTCAGCACTCATATTGTGATATCAATGGTCTTATGAGTAAGAGATGGCAGATTTGGTGGATAGCTTTGTCATGGTGTATATGGCATCATAGGAATCAGATTGTGTTTCATGATGCCAATTTCAATGGACAAAAGCTGATGGAGGATGCATTATTTTTCTGCTGGTCTTGGCTATCTACCCTTGAGAAAGGATTCTGTATTCCTTTCCACTTTTGGTCTAGCAATATTAAAGATGGTTTTTGTACTCTAGGGAGGGTATAACAGAAATGTTATTTTGGTGGGGTGTGAGCCTATCTTCAGCAAGTTCTTTGGCTATCTAATACATTATCTGTATGTATTAGATAGCCACAGTTCTGGTCTGTTTTGTTTGATAGGTTGTATAGTTTTATATGTTATACTTGTATTTTTCACATATTTATATAATATAATATCTTTGCTGAGCAAAAAAAAAATGTTTGCAAGAGACTAAAAAAGAGATTATTGATATGAAGACATGTCAAGCTCTGTGGGGAGTTTCTGATGTTAATTGGGCAGTTCTACCAGCTAGCAACAGAGCAGGTGGCTTATTGTGCATCTGGAGTGAGGAAGTGTTTAAATTAGAGAACAAGGTGGTAGGCGGTGGGTTTATCTTCTTGGAAGGAACATGGGTTATTGATGGCAGCAAGATTATCATTGTGAATATTTATTCACCTTGTGAGGCTTATTTGAAAAGGAATTTATGGGAAGAAATTAGGCAGTTGAGAAATGCAAAGTTGGGGGGTTTATGGTGTATAATTGGTGACTTTAACAATATTAGAAGGTCTCATGAAAGATTGGGGACTTGCCAGTGAGTGCATGACGCAGGACTGATGAAGGACTTCAATGACTGGATTACAGAACTTGAAATAGATGATGTGCCCTGTGTTGGGCGTAAATTTACGTGGTACAGACCAAATGGTACTGCCAAGAGTAGATTGGATAGAGCCCTAGTATCAGCTGAATGGTTTGTTAAGTGGCAGGGAACTACACAGGTTATATTGGATAGAAACTTCTCTGATCATTGTCCTATCCTGCTGAGATCTACTTTTGTAGACTGGGGGCCGAAGCCTTTTCGGGTGCTGGATTGCTGGTTTCATGACAAATCTTTCAGGAAGATTGTTAGTGAGGGGTGGAAATCAAATCTGGTGAATGGTTGTGGGGGTTATGCTTTAAAAGAAAAGATCAAGGGTCTGAAACAGAAACTTAAATTGTGGAATAAATCCCAGTTCGGGGATATTCGGGGATATCCAGCAAAAGGTTAAAAAATTAGAAGCGGAGCTCAACAAGCTTGAAACTGAAGCTGATGATCGACATTTGAATGATGATGAGTTGAAGAGAAGAAAACAGTTTCAGGAGGATTTGTGGGTTGCAACCCAATCATATGCTTCAATCCTAAGACAAAAAGCTAGGACTAAATGGATCAAAGAAGGGGATTGCAATTTAAGATTTTTCCATTTGACTGTTAATTGGAAACGTAGACATAACATGACAGACATAACAATAACTGAGTCATAAGCCTTTTCATAATCAACTTTGAAAATAAGGCTACTTTTGTTGTTCCTCTTAGCCTCATCAACCACCTTATTAGCAATAAGAACACTATGTAACAGGTGCCTCCCTTCAATAAAAGCGGATTGTTGGTGATCAATAATAGACAGCAACACCTTTTTCAGCCTAGAGGATAAAATCTTGGCCACTATCTTATATACACAGCCTAACAAAGATATGGGCCTGTAGTCATTCAAGCCTTGCGGGTCATGAATTTTATGAATCAGAGCTATAAAAGATGCATTGCCACCCATTGGAAATCTGCCATTAACATAGAATTCATCCAAGAAACGGAGGAATTCAGCTTTGATAACATCCCAGAATTCCTTGATGAATTTGAAATTAAATCCATCAGGTCCAGGACTCTTCTCGCTGCCACACTCCCAAATTGCGTCCCTCTCCTCTCTTGCATCAAAGCGTGCCATTAGGAGATCATTGTGGTGCAGCTCAATAGTCTTGAAGCTCACACCATCTAATCTGGGTCTCACACAAGCTGGTTCAGCAAATCTCCTCTTAAAGAAATTTCTGATGGTAGTGTATCTGTGTGTGTTTGTCATATATACCTACCAAAGAGCAGACGACGGATATTCTTACCAAAGGATTACACAAGCCCACCTTTGAGGATTTGATTAGCAAGTTGGGAATGATTAGTATATATCTCCCAACTTGAGGGGGAGTGTGGAATATTCTAGAATATTAGAATCAGTTGTGGAATATTCTAGAGTATTAGAATTAGTTGTGGAATATTCTAGAGTATTAGAATAAGTTGCGGAATATTCTAGAGTATTAGAATTAGTTGTATATAATGAACCCTTTGGGTTTCAATATGAATGAATGAAAAAAGAGTATTCACATTTCAATAAACTCAAATACTATTCCGTTATTTATAGTGGCTATAGCAATTTGGGCCACAGGTAGAGTCTGTCTACCACCTAAACCCACATTTTATCAGTGGAAATTGTATCTTCAAACTCCTTCCCCAATCTCAAGGACAAATTATTAGCTATAATCTGATTGGACTGAACCAATGGGCATGGGTAAAATGTGAACCCTACTCGGTCCAATTAGTTTGGTTCGTTTTTTTAATAGTTTGGGTCAAATCCGACCCAATAAATGTACGGGTTAGGTAAAGAGTTCTATTTTTTGAAACCAACCCATAACATATAAGTAAATTTATTATTATATATAAATTTATTATTAAATACAAAACAAATTTTTAGCTAACATAGTTTATTAATTATTAAATTAAGTCATCCATGTTTATTTTTTTTTCTTTTTTAAGTTATTGTTTTTATCTCTGTCTTGATTTTGTCTTTGTTTTCTCTAGCTAATACAATATTTCATTTCTATCTAAAATAAAATATTGTATTAGCATTGAAATCATTAATTCTATTAGTCAAATATTGTCACAATTTGGTCTCTTTTGAGTGCATTTAGGGCTTGTTTGGGTAAGCTTATTTAGAAGCACTTCTAAAAGAAGAAAATAAGAAGAAAAAAATGAGATGAGTTTTTCCATAAGCAAAAATAAGCTCTCCATTAACTAATTTTTAGAAGCTCACCAATATAGCTTCTCTAAAAGATGAGATGACATCTACAAATGAGCTAATGGAAAACTCATTTTAGCTTACATCCAATAAACTCATTTTTTTCTTCTTACTTTCTTCTTCTAGAAGTGCTTCTAGAGAAACTTACATCAAAACAGGCTCATAGTCATTATATACTTATAAAACTTTAAGCAAAAACAAATTATTGTTCTAATTTTTTTGATTAAATATTTAGATCCGATTAACCCAACTCATTAATGATTAGATTGGTTTGGATTAGGTCTGTCAACAACATTGCACAATCCCAGCCCAACCCAACCTGCAAAATTGTGATCGGGTAACGGGATTAGCCAAACCCGACCCAACCCGTAAATACCCCTAGACTGGACCAGAAATACAATAAAAAAAAATAGATTTATTGCAGAAACTGCCCAATTTAAGTGGTAGGTTAAATGGTAATTCATTTTTTTTGGTGTTGATCCTGTATGCTTTTGTCAACAGAAAGACAAAGTATGATGATATTACATCATTATCAAAAGATGGATAGTTTGATTTTAAGGTTAGATTTTTTATACACGTGGGTCTTTTGAGAATTGGGGGTTGAACAAACTGTTATACCTATTAAACCGATCG
Organism: Glycine latifolia; assembly: GCA_013407115.1. Classification (NCBI taxonomy): domain Eukaryota; kingdom Viridiplantae; phylum Streptophyta; class Magnoliopsida; order Fabales; family Fabaceae; genus Glycine; species Glycine latifolia. Next base: position 35,168,515 of record CM023960.1, read on the forward strand.
AACATTTCAGCCAACACTCTTTTTATTCTCGTATCGGGATTAGCTCGCTGAGATGGTTGACATGGTGGCTGGCGCTGACTTGGGCTATTTGGGGTCACAGAAATAGTATTATTTTCCAAAACGGGGGTTTTGATAGCCAGAGGCTGTTTGATGATACCCTCTTCTTTTGCTGGTGGTGGTGTAAAAATCTGGATAAAGGCTTTCACTTGCCGTTTCATGTATGGTCATCTAGTACTAGGGATATGTTTCGTGTATAGGGAAGGTTATTATCATACTTGTGTGGGGGGCTTTGTCCATCCTCGCTATGGTTTTCTAATTCAGGCCTCTATGTATTAGGCTGCCATAGCTATGGTTTTTGCTAGCATGGACTTGTTTTTGTTTTTATACTTGTATCTTTTGCCCTAATATTAATATTATACTTTATCTTTGCCGATCAAAAAAAAAAAATGTGGTGCAGCATCCTGCCAAATGGCCCAATTTGTTATGTGAGTATTGAAAGAAAATACTGTTAAGAAAATGATATGGGAGGGTGGCTTTATTATATTTTGCTGTCTTAGTGCCGTTCAATTTCAATTTTTTTTTTCTTATGAAAGATAAATAGATTGGAATTATCTTTGAATATGTGTCTGACTTGCTATAATTGTATGTTGTTAATTTCAGGATACCATGTCTCAAGCTCTTGGAATCTGTCTCAGGCTTCTTGAAAACACTCGATCTTCTGATAGTGTGCGGAAGTACGATCTCTCTCTCTCTCTCTCTCTATATATATATATATATATATATGTTGTGTTGTGATTCAGCTAACTTTTCTCTATGGTGACCTTTTGTCCATGTTAACATCATATCCTTCATAAGATGCTTTATGCTTTTAGTGATGTATATATGTAGCTGACTTCACCTAGTGGGATAAGGCTTTGTTGTTATATCTGTATGTGTTCTTATGCAATTATTTTGCAGTACTGCAGCAGCTACCTTCAGACAAGCAGTGGCCTTGATTTTTGATCGTGTAGTTTTTGCTGAGTCTCTTCCTGCTGGCAAATTTGGTTTTGGAGGTTCGCTCTCTCGGACAAATTCAGTTACTGGTGATGTTAACCGTAGCATCAATTTGTCTGAGTATGTTCCACCCCTTGTTAATAGAAACTTGCATAATGTTTTTGTCTCAAGTTTACTTCTTTTTTTTTTATCAGAAAATGTTAGTAGTTAGCATGTTATGGTAGTGGGGGGATTCGAACCCAGGACCTCCTTATAGCTCCCTTATGCCCCTCCCCCCAATCACTAGACCACCTTATAACTCCCCTTAAGTTGACTTCTTATTCTCAGGATTTGAACTTACGGTTATGATCATTAGATCATGATGTTTAGAATTCCAAGTTGTCTTCTTAATGGTGTTTATAATCATGCACAGCTCATTAGATCATGAGTCCATTTCTGGAAGGCCCCCTTTGATGAGGGAGACTTTAACTGAAACTGGAAAACTTGGACTGCGCTTGCTTGAAGACCTCACATCTCTTGCCGCAGGTGGATCTGTATGTGCTTATTTGGAACTATTTTTTCCCCCTGTAGCATTAAATCCATTTTGTTGGAATTTCTTGTCTGTGGGTATCTAGAAACCCATTAGGTGCTCTCATTTTTTATTCACGTCATTAATGGTGATTCTGATATTCATTAAATGCCATTTCTTATTGGATGACATTAACCTCCATCTATTCTACAGGCAATTTGGTTACGTGTGAATATTCTTCAGAGGACATTTGCACTTGATATTCTTGAGTAAGAAATATTTTTGCAATGTGTGGTTTACTGGTTCATTTCTTTTTGCAGATTGTTTGCAATCAGATATTTGATTGAGATACCTGTAATTGGTGATCTATTCTTTTTTCTCAATAGCTAAAATGTCATTTAAGTGAAGGACATTGACATATATATTCTACAAATTAGATCATCCCATGCTTTCGAATTGGCTTCACCAGTATGGTGAATTCTATTTAATCTTTCTACTGAAACAGCATGAGTTTGCAATGCTCTTCAATCTTCATCATAATATTCCAAACATGTTTTACAGGTTCATTTTGTCCAATTATGTGGCTGTCTTCAGAACATTGTTACCCTATGAACAGGTGAATATGTCTATTGTAATTCTGAATGCTGTTGCTGCTTTATACTTGAATCGTACCATACCAGCATATCCTTTGTTATTTTATCTTGATATATTTGTTCTAAATTTTTCAGGCTTTACGACGGCAAATTTGTTCACTTCTTATGACTTCACTTCGTACCAATGCTGAGGTAATTATTTCCCTGAAACATGTAGTATGACAATGCTGTTTCATCATTGAGATTCCTTCTCCCTGTTTTTGAAGCGCAAAATGATACTTTTCATAATTCTGTAATATGTTAATTAGCTTGAAGGAGAAACTGGTGAACCTACCTTTCGTCGTTTGGTCTTGCGTTCAGTTGCTCATATTATAAGACTTTACAGTTCTTCCCTTATAACTGAATGTGAGGTAAGTTTCCTGTTTCCTTTTCCATCTAGCCACTCAGCTCATGCCAATTAAGTTATGGAAATGGACAGTGCAGATTTCCCTTTTGGGTTCAGTGAGAGGGATAAATTTGGTAATTGTATGATGTAATGTAGAATAAGCATAATGCATGTGAAGACTGCTTCCCAACAGAGAGCTACTTCTTTGTCAATAATCTAAGATACCAACCTAATGTTGACCTTTGGTGTCAGTTCCCTTTTATATATTTTGTCGCATCTCAACAAAATTGGTAGATGCTAAATTTTTCTTTTAATTTTCAGGTTTTTCTCAGTATGCTACTGAAGGTTACTTTTCTTGATTTGCCATTATGGCATCGCATTCTTGTTCTTGAGATTTTGAGGGTAATGTAGTTATGTTGTATTATTCTTTTTATTTTTCTTCCACGAGTTGTTGATTTACTCAGTAAGCCTTTAACCTAACAACAAGAAATGGTGGTTTGTAGGGGTTTTGTGTTGAGGCACGCACATTGCGGATTCTTTTTCAAAATTTTGATATGTGAGTTCAGTTTTGTTCTTCTTAATTTAATGATATTGTGCATAATGCTAGGAGACATTGGTATATTGGCATGCCTTATAACTATTGTGCTCTTCCTAACTAGTATGTGTGTCTTATGAGGATTGCCTAGATACCTTAAACCTTGTTGCTTATTGGCCCCATTGAAAATTTTAATGAATTAGATTTATATAGAATTAATAGGGACATAAAGAGTGATGTCAACCACAAGATTCAAGCAAGATGGATAAAATGAAAGATTGCTTTGGGCATGATATGTGATAGAAAAGTAACACTCAAGCTTAAAGGAAAAATTTACTGCACAGTTATATAAGACCTACAATGATATATGGGACAAAAAATTACCGCACAACTATAAGATCCATAATGCTATACGGGACAATGTTGGGTGTTGAAGAGCCAACAAAAAAGTTAGCTTATTAATTTTGTAGAAATGAGAATGTTATGATGGATGAGTGGGTTCACATGACAAGATAGGATTAAGAATACAATCACTTAGAGAGAAAGTGGGATAGTCCCCATCGTAGAAAAATTGACAGAATCTCATTTCACATGGTTTTAAGCGTGTGTATAGAAGACTCGTAGATACATCAATAAGGAGGGTTAGAGGTAGAGGAAGACCGAAGTGAATTATAACTGAGCCAATGACAACTATAGGTTTATCAAACCATTGAGAGATTGAGGTTAAAAGTCTCTCACACTTAATGTAGAATATAGAATAAAAAATTATGGTGGTATGTGATCTATGTAGTCAATCCCACCAAGTGATAAAGGCTTAGTTGTCGTAGTATATTGAATTGGGAGCTTCAACAGCCAAAAGTTTTTTTTTTTTTTTATCAGCAAAGATAAATATATTTATATATATGTATGGTAAAGAGTACAAGTATAACACAAAAAGAAGACCCATCAGCTAACATGACTGAAATTTGGCAGCCTAATACAATGAAACAATCCTGAATTAGGGTGCCACAGATCATTCTAAGGACATGCTCCCATCCAGGCCAAAACAAAATAAACTCAGGCACTAGGCCCCATCTACACACACAAAACCCTCTCTAATATGACTAGACCATTGGTAGAAAGGAGTATTGAAACCTTTCTCCAATTTAACAAGCCAGGACCAGCAAAAGAAAAGTGCATCTTCCATCAATTTCGTGCCATTGAAACTTTCATTATGAAAGACAATCCGATTGCGGTGATACCAGATGCACCAAGTCACAGCTAACCACCAGATCTTCCATCTTTGGATTCTAAGGCCCTTAAAGCAGCAGAAATCATGTTGTAAAAAATGATCAGTAGGATTAACCGGGGATACCCCCTGCATATTAATCCACTCCATGGACTCCCACCACAGCGGCATAACTTTGTAACAGCTAAAAAACACATGTGAAGCCTCCTCAACAGCACTATTACAAAAAGGGCAGCTGTCATCATCAAAATCCTAATATTTCTCCTAATCAAATTCCTCTTAGTGGGCAGTCGGTCAACAGCCAAAAGTTAATGGATGATGCTCTTTTTTTCTGTTGGTCGTGGATTAAAAACCTGGAGAAAGGCTTTAATATTCCTTTCCACTTTTGGTCTTGCAATCTTAGGACTAATTTTTGTAAACAGGGGAGGGTATAATATTTACCTCTTACCTGTCCTGTTTGGGGGTTTGAAGTCCAACCAGCCTATGGCATTTTAATTCATGTCCTATGTATGTATTAGGTTGCCATAGGTCTGTATTATTTTTGTGGACTGTTTTGTTGTTATACTACCTGTATCTATCCCTTATATATATATTATTTTTGCCAACCAAAAAAAAAAAAATATTGAATTGGGGATTCTTTAGAAGATATACAACACAACTATACCTATCATGTTTATGTAAAAACTGATTGAGCATTAGTAAAAAGGGTGTAAGCCATAGATGAGAGTATGCACATTGTGAAGCCTTAAAGTGCTGTTTATGCAATTTTTTGGTGCATGTGGCTGTAGTTGAATGCTTGGGTCCAGTCTTTATGGTTGTCTCTTTGCCCCTATGCTTGTTATGGGCTTATGGCATTATGGGATAGATTATATGTCTGTCTTTTGTTTGGTGTTCTACTTCTACCCATGGGAATGATGGGATGTTTTAAGGGAGTTACAATTCCTGACATGAAGAGAGGTTGGACAGCCTTGCTACATGTTATCTTATTGTCATTGTTATTATTGTTGTTGCTGCTGCTGTTGCTATCATTGTTTACTGTATCCTCTGGAATCTGGATATTCAAACTCTCTTTTCTCTCTAATAAAATTGCTATATCTTGGAAAAAGATAAATGGCCTGAAATATATGACTCTTTGGTATACTACTGTAAGTTCTTTAGTTCTGATTGACTGCAAGAATTGGACCATGTCATATTGAATGCATGAAGACAAAATAAGATTCAGTTTTTTGTTACAGAATAACAATTGAGGTATTTTTGGGACTTTCAAAGAGTTTTCTCTGGTTGGTATTTGGTAAGACATAGAATTTTCTCTTTAGTAGGGTAGTTTTTAATCCCAGACTGGAGACTAATTAATTTTTTGTTGCCTCTAGTATACTTGAAAATATTTAATTATGCTTCTAACCTTCCAGATGGTATAAGGGGCCCGTTTGTTTAAGCTTATTTTTTTAAAAAGTGTTTTTCTTAATTAATAAGCAGTTTATTTTTTAATTTTTTATGTGTTGTCTAATCTACTTTAGAAAAAAAGTTTATGCTTTTTTAAGAAGCAAATCCTATCCGCTTAAAAAATCACTTAATTTGATTTTTTTTTTTAAGTTTAAACAAACTAGCCCAAGATTGCCTTTCATTTTCCAATGAACATAAGTTTTGATTTCTTACCAGCAGAAAATAAGATTAATTGGTCATTTAAGGACTTTCCATGAGTGTGACCAACTCATCAACCACCCCCCTCCTTTTTTTTGCCTACTATGTAGCTGTTGTCTTGATGAAACAATCCAACAATGTTGTTGATAGGTTCTGGTATTAATCAGAAATGAAAGGGAGCAAGCTCCACTTACAGAGACAGGAAACAGAAAATATGGAATTGAGAAAGAAGAAAATCACAGAAGCCATGTTCTACATCTGCCTGAATGGCTTAAGCCACCCAAACAACCCAGATGCTCCAATGTTCCCCTCCCTAACCCCTCTCACATTCCAATCCATGGTTCCAGTACCTTTCTCACCAAACCTGTGCATTTGGTTAAACCCTCTGGCCCTTCACAACAGAATCTTCCTCTGCCATTTTCAACTCATTACCATTTCTACCCTGACCCTCCCTTTATTCCTTCTATTGTAAGCGCAAAATGTGAAATTGGAGGCCCAGTATTTGGCAGTTCATCACTTATCAATTTTCTCTTCCTTCACATTCGGGGGGTAACCTACAATCCATCTGGACCTTTGGCCTCTTAATTCATGTAGTATTCATGTATTAGGTTGCCACAGGTTTGCTTTTTGGTACTAGGGTGTTCTTGTAACAGTACTACTTGTACTGTGACCCTTTTATATATATATATATATATATATATATATATCTATTTTTGCTGATAAAAAAAAAAAAAAACTTATCAAGAATATGGATATAGGAGTCTTTAGTCATGTGAAACTTCCAGATAGGATTATAATATATTCAGTAATCAGTACTATGGCCATCAGTAAATCTTTAATTGTGTTTTCTTACACGAGTCGTCCTGAAATTTCTAGTTAGTCCTGGCCACGTGGTCCAGTGCAAATGTGTTGAAGTTTGGTACCATATCCAAACCTTTTCAATTACTAATTTGGCATTGATGAAGCCATGTTTACCATTTTTATAATTATAGGATTTGACAAATTTTAGTGTAATATAGATATATAGATTACAAGAAAATCACCTAAGTTCAATATTATGTATTGATTGCTGCTATCCATTGGCATCATAGGCACCCCAAGAATACAAATGTTGTGGAGGGAATGGTCAAAGCTCTTGCTAGAGTTGTTTCAAATGTACAGGTATGATTTTAGCTGCATATGCTTCCATTTATTTCTGACTTCCAAGTCATGTTTTTGGCCATGGTACAAATTACAAAGGAAAAATTGAATGGTATAACAATGTTTTGCTTTGAATATTGCCACTTTCTTCAGTTGACTTTAATTAATGTATCTTTTCATCCAGCTCTTACATAGCATCTATTAATTTTATAGTTAGAAGAAACTTTAAATGACTCTGTAGGTTCAAGAATCAAGTGAGGAGAGCCTGGCAGCTGTTGCTGGAATGTTTAGTAGCAAAGCCAAAGGTATTGATTTTCGTATTTAGGTTGAACAAGAACAATTTGATATCTATATCTCTTTTTTGAAGTAAAACATCTGTTTTGACGCCCTTATTTACCCAGAGTCTCATATTGAACTCCGACTAGGAAGTCTGATACCAATCCTGTTGATAGGTTATCTTGTTATTTTGGTTGATACTTTGTTAATATAATTTCCTGTTTCCATAAAATGCTTGTAAGATATTATGCCAACTCTTAGATTTTTATGCTCCTTAGGTTTTATTTTATTTTAGAGTTGTGGTTTTTCATATCTTTAACACATTTTAGCTGATAGCTCTTATGCTGGTATTGTATATTTTCTGCCATGTATTGTTTATTGTTTGGCATCTTCAAAGAGGATGCTCTTTCCTCTATCTCTGTATTCTCTTTTCATTCTTTTGAATTTTTTTTAAAATTAGTCAAACTACTAACAGCTATTCGACCTAATGATTCAGAGATCTTATCTAGTTGCCTTTAGTTGAGTTTAACTTGCTGAAATGATTTTTTTTAAATAAAAGTTTATTAAGAGAAAGAATTGTAAAGAGTGACGAGAAAAATCCTCCTAAACAAAAGGGCTTAATTGCACCTTTTGCCCCCAACTTATCACTTTCTCACAAAATTTGCCCCCAACTTTTTTTTGCCCATTTTGCCCCCACTTTTTAAAATGTGCAAATGTTGTCCTTTGATCATATCCCCATTAAATCCCAAATGGCGCTTACACTTTCTGGCAATTTTGAGTCGCCACTTAAAGGAGTTGAGAGAATTTGAGAGGAGAGATATGAGATTGAGAAGTCAATCTTATTTAACCCTACTGTAAACTGATTACAAGGATGATTATTAGTTGAATAACTACCAACTAACCTAACTGTCAACTGACCTAAGTTTGTTGACAGCTGTTACAACTCTGTTAGGCACTAACTGACTAAAATATTAACTTATAGAAGACTAACTACTAACTACAGTAGTTAGAATATCAATTAACTGACAAACAAAAAGAAACACTGTGAGTAATGTATACTCTCTTATACCACTAAAACATTTACAGTAAATGCTTTTAACATAAACCACCACTATTAATAAGTTTTATTTTCTTTTACACCCCACAACACCATAGGTTCACAGCATCAATGGGTTTCCCTCGCTGGTCAACATCTCCATTCTTTTCCCCATAGCCAGGCTCCTCCATGGTGGAGGTGGCTCCCAAGAAGGAAAGCAAGAGAGAAATGTCTATTGATGTTAATCAGACTATGTTTTACTAACTGACAAATTTTCCTTGATGTTAATTAGAATTGGTCTTCAAAGTCACCATAAAAGAAAGAGTTTAATGCCTATGCATTGACAATGTAAAACAGTCTTACACTGTCATCCAATCACAAATCACCGTATGAATTATTTTAAGATAATTATTTTAAAAGTTAACAAACTTTCCATACATGGTGGGTTGTGATTGGATGAATGTGTAAAATTCTTTACACTGTCAATCAAAGAAATATTAATATGTATATCATAGTATATCTGATAATGTTGATCGTTTCTAATATACCAGTCTGTGCTATGACTAAACCTTCTTGAAAGTTACCTGAAGTCTTGTCTTTACTTAATAGTTAACCCTTGTGGTTATTTAAGTTTAGCAGTGATATGGGACATGGTGGTATTTGAATTACTCAAGAGTGAGATGTTATTTCTCCTGCAGGTATTGAATGGAGTCTAGATAATGACGCATCCAATGCTGCAGTTTTGGTTGCCAGTGAAGCACATGCCATAACATTGGCAGTTGAAGGCCTTCTAGGGGTTGTCTTCACTGTTGCAACTTTAACAGATGAAGCCATAGATGTTGGAGAGGTAATTTCTATACTCTCTGTTGTTTTTCCATATCCATTTTGTATTTTCTTTTGGTTATGCTGCTTAATGGCCTGCTTTCTCTATGTCCATTCAGCTTGAGTCCCCTAGATGTGATAATGACCCACCTGTGAAATGGAGTGGTAAAACTGCAGTTCTCTGCATCTCAATGGTTGACTCACTGTGGTTGACGATACTTGATGCATTATCCCTTATTCTATCAAGGTTTGTTTTTCTACATACATGTACAAATAAAAATGTACAAATAAAAATGACACTGGTCGAAAGCTCTTGCACCATTCAATTACCTATTCATAGCATTTAACTTCTATCAACATTTTGATTATTAAGTAATCATGTTGATTTTGCATGCAAAATTTTAGAACAATTAGAAGCAAACAAGCATGGTTGGTGTTATGTTAGTATTCAGTCATACAGTTAAAGAGCCTAAACTTCTTTGTGAGTCATCTAAACTTTTGAGTTTGAACAGCATGGTGGTGAGCTTTAATAATCTGCTGGATTTTACGAGTAATTCATCCAATAAAATGTTGTTCAGTGATCTAAGATTTATTTTATACCATGCTGGTTTCAATTAATCTTAATTAACCCTATGTTGTTTGTTATGATTTCAATATATTCCTTAAAATTTGACTTGTGGTTAATTTGAAGGTCACAAGGAGAGGCCATTGTGTTGGAAATATTGAAGGGATACCAGGCATTTACTCAGGTAACTCAGCTTGGCCTTTAACTCCTTTTTATTTTATTTTATATGTGACATTTGAAATTAATTTTGAACTTAAAATGATATATGGATTTACAATTTCATAGGCTTGTGGGATTCTCCGAGCCGTAGAACCTTTAAACTCCTTTCTTGCATCACTTTGTAAATTTACCATCAATTTTCCTGTAGAAACAGAAAAAAGGAGGTATGATGTTTTAAATCTCTAGTTTGTACTTTCTGTCTTTTCATTTATTAAGATGGTTTTCAAGAATTCAAGCTTACAGTACTGAGATTTTGGCTTAAATATGATATTTTAGCAGTGCTTTGCCATCTCCTGTATCAAAACGGTCAGAACTATCAGTTGACCAGAGGGATAGCATTGTGCTTACTCCCAAGAATGTTCAGGTGGTCCTTCTGGTTTTGTGCATGCAATGTGTATTTTTCCCCCACTTGACTGTAATTTTATTGTTCATCTGTTCATTTTTTCTGTGGATTTGTATATTTGATCGTGTCATTGTAACTACTCATATTTCATCAACACTGATCATGTGAACCAGGCATTGAGAACCCTTTTCAACATCGCTCATCGATTGCATAATGTTCTAGGCCCATCCTGGGTTCTGGTATGTTATATTTTAATCCTGTTGTCTGTGAAGTGGAATCCTACCCTCCGTTTAATGAGTGGTCATGATGAATACCTGCAGGTGTTGGAAACTCTGGCAGCTTTAGATCGAGCAATTCATTCTCCACATGCCACTACTCAGGTAATTTTATCTATTGTTCTCTTATTCAGTGAAAATTGGCTCCAATTGCCTTGCAATATATTTTCAAAAATCATAAAAACAACGGAGGTTTTGATAGAATTCATGGTGGTTTTGGTTATGGGACGAGAAATGAGACTTGAGAAGATGTCTTGAACATTGCACTAGCCTATGATTTGATGCTAAACACTTTTTTTCGGAAAAGGGAGTCTCATCTTATTACGTATCATAGTGGTCAAAATCGTAGTCAAATTGATTTTTTTATGGCTAGACGAGAAGATAGAAATTCGTGTATTGACTGCAGAGTCTACCCTGGAGAATGTGTGGCGACATAGCATAAGTTGGTAGTTCTAGAGGTTAGGTTCAACAAAGTTCTTAATTTGAGGAAGAGTGCTCAAAATCCAAGGATAAGATGATGGAAGCTAAAGGAGAAGAAACAAATAGAGTTTAAGGAAAGCATGTTGCGTGAAGGACCGTGAGAGTTTATTGGAGAAGCTAATGAAATATGGAATGAGATGACTATGTGTGTTCAAAATGTGGGAAGGAGGGTACTAGCTGAAAGTAAAGGAAACAAAGTTCTTACAAAGGAAACATGGTGGTGTAATAGAGAGGTGCAAGAGACTATTAAACAGAAGAAGGAATGTTTTAGATCTTTGCATAAATGTCCCAATGATGAGAATTTGCAAAAGTTTAAAGTAGCGAAGAAAGATGCAAAGAAAGCAGTGCGGGAAGCTAGAGGCAAAATTTTTAACGATTTGTATAAAAATCTTGGGAGTAAGGATGGGGAGAAAGGTATTTACAAACTTGCAAAAATGAGGATAAGAAAAGTAAAGACCTCACCCAAGTTAGATGTATCAAGGATGAAAATCAAAAACTTTTGGCAAGGGATGAAGATGTAAGTGAAAGATGGCTAAACTACTTTAACAAACTTTTTAATGGAAATGGCGACAAGAGTGAGGTGGATTTGGAGGAAGTTTTTGATGATCTGAAGAGAAGATTTGTGCTCAAAATTAATACACATGAAGTTAAGGAAGCTATAAAGAGGATGAAGAATAATAAAGTTTTGGGGCCTAATAACGTCTCTATTGAAGTGTGGAGGAGCTTGGGAGATGTGACAATTAAATGGTTAACCAATCTTTTTAATAGAATTCTTCAAACAAATAAGATGTTTGATGCTTGGAGGAAAAGTATGATTGTGCCTATTTACAAAAATAAGGGAGATATCCAGAATTGTTCAAATTATAGAGGCATCAAGCTTATGAGCCATACTATGAAGTTGTGGGAGAAAGTTATCGAACATCGCCTAAGGAGGGAGACTAAGGTGTCTGTAAATCACTTTGGATTTATGCCAGGAAGATGTACCATGAAAGCTATTTTCTTGATGAGACAATTAATGGAAATGTATATGAAAAAAGAAGAAAGACTTACATATGGTGTTCATAGATCTTGAGAAAGCATATGATAAGAGTCCCAATAGAAGTCTTATGGTGAACTTTTGAGAAAAAAAATGTAGCATTAAAGTATGCTAATGCTATCAAGGATATGTATGATGGCTACCACATGTGTGAAAGCCTGTATGGAACATCAAGGTATTTCCCTATCATGGTAGGTGTCCACCAAGGTTCAGCTCTTAGTCCTTATCTCTTTGCCTTAGTGATGGATGAACTAACGAAATATATTCAAGAGGAAGTGTCGTGGTGTATGCTTTTTGCAGATGATACCGTGCTTATTGATGAGACCAAAGATGGTGTTAATAGGAAATTGGAATTGTGGAGAAACACTTTGGAGTCTAAAGGATTCATGATAAGTAAGAGCAAGATGGAGTATATGAAGTGTGAGTTTTCACGGGTAAGAGATGGTGATCAAGACACAGTGCATCTACTTGGTCAAAAGGTACCCAAGAAAGATGTTTTTAGATACTTGAGATCAATGTTGTAAAAAGGTGGTGAGATTGATGAGGATGTAAATCATAGAATTAGAGCAGGGTGGATGAAATGGTGAAGTGCATCGGGATTTTCGTGTGACTGCAAAATTCCCCTTAAGCTAAAAGGAAAATTCTATAGAACAACTATAAGACCGGCAATGTTATATGGAGCAGAATGTTGGCCATCATAGAGGCAACATGATCATAAAATAGGGGTAGCAGAAATAAGGATGTTAAGGTGGATGTGTGGATATATGAAGATGGATAAGATAAGAAATGAGGATATTCGACGAAAGGCATCTGTGGTATCGGTATGTTAAAAGATGAGGGAGCATAGATTGAGATGGTTTAGGCACGTTATGAGACGGCCACTGGATGCTCCCGTAAGAACAAGAGTTTGTTACTAAGAGCTCGACACAAAGAGAGGTAGAGGTAGACCGAAACTTACTTGGGGAAAGGTTGTGAAACAAGACCTAATGGAGTGGTATATAGATTAGCGGACGGTATGTCTTAGGACGAAGTGGAGAAAAGCTATAAACTTGGTGGAGGGTTAAACTTATTAGTAGTTCTATGTTCCAGTCGTTCCCTTTTAGTTCTTTTCCTCTTCTTTTCTCCCTTCTTCCTTTCACCCTTATTTTATTTTTTTATTTTTTATTTTTTATTTTTTTATTTTTTCTCTAGTTTGTCTTATTTTTGATTTATCATTGGGTTCATCTACCACTGACCCCAATTAACTTGGGTTAAAGGTGCTGTTAATGTTGATGTTTATGGAATTCATGATAAGAAAGCAGTAAAAGTTGTACAGAGATAACTTGAGTCCCATTGTCATTGTTGCTTGGGATATAGGTCAAAACGATTTCAGGCTCTTCTCCATATAGGTTAAGCTTTTTGTATAATTGGTTCTTGAGTTTTTTTAATCAAGTGGTTAGGAGTTTGATTTGCACTTCCCTCTACTGGCTATCATTATTGAAAGTAAATTTTTGCAGTGAGCACAAATAAGTGTTGCTTTGTCCCTTTCATCCCCAAGTATTAGTTCAACTTATGTTCTCTTCATTCCATTGCTGAGCAATATTACTTACTTTTGAAGTTTCTTTTTGCCTTTTGTCTTCTATTTTTTGTGGCTTATCTTATCCCTTTTAAAGTTGTACTTTCTTTTCTCTTATTTTTGATTTTCAATAAATGTTAAAGTCATACTGCCATGTTGCTTAGTGTGGCTGTTTGTATTTGAGTATCATAATACTAGTTCTTCTTTTATTCTGCTCACTTTTTATGGGTGATTGTTCTTGTATAAAAAAATTTGAGGACTGTTGTCCCCACCATTGCTTTTGTAGCCTTTCCATTCTTATTCAATAACAGTGCCTGGAATCTCTTATTTCCTTAGGAATTTGTGTGATGACAATATCAAATAGAGAATCTCTGTTGAAATCTTTCTTGCTGATGCTGGATGGCACAATTGTCCTAAATGAGGCACCACCAACATTAGAATCTTTTCATTTGTCCTCTAACTTCAATAGACGAGTCTGGACTCTTGATAGCTCTAGTGAATATTCATATAAACCCTTCACTTTCCTTCCCTCTAAAAAATAGAGTGAAATGCTCCTTCTGTAATTCCCTCCAAGATTAAGCCTTTCATTTTCATTAGCAGATGTCAATAAAACCATATTCTTGATAGCTCTAGTGAATATTAGGAGTCTGGACTCTTGTACTGTTTTTTTTTATCTATCTATATATATTATCTTTGCTGATAAAAAAAAAAAAAAAAGGAGACCTACAGGCTACAAATCTTGCTCTTTCCTGGCATATTTTAGGTGATGCTGTCCTAAAGCTTGATCCATCTGGATCAGTTTACTAAACTCAAGTTCTGGGGTTTTGTACAACAGATGATGGAATAGTTCTATATTAGTGTGCTATTTAGGCTGTTCTGTGGAGTGGCAAGGAGGCTTTTCAACTAACAACTCTGTTTTGGGACAGAACTTTCCTTTTGACCTCTCTAGTGCTTGGTAAAAGGTCTCTTTAAGAGGTTGTCTCTAGCAAATAATACATGAAGAGATTGAAGACCTTTATTGTTTCTGACTTGTTTGTTTGATTTTTCTGTTTCTTTTTTTGTGCCTCTGCTAATGAGGATGTCTTTTCTCCTCATGTATTCTATTTCTTCTTATTTCTAATGACTTTTTTTTTTTTTCAAATGTTTGTCAAATTAAATTTCATATGCTGCATATTTTTGTTGGAAATTTCTTTTGGTGTGTCTTATATAGAATTTTACTGTGTACATGATTAAACCTGCAGGAGGTCTCCACCCCTGTCCCAAAGTTCACAAGGGAGTTTTCTACCCAATCCAGTGACTTCAATATACTCTCTTCTTTGAACTCTCAGGTGAATAAACCAATTTTAGTTGTTTGGTGGTTAGCATTAAAGATAACTTTCGTCTACTACTCCCAACTTATGATGAGCATGAATGTCACTAAAATCGTCCTAATGATAATCCTTTTCAAATGTTTTCTTTTTTATAGCTCTTTTTTCTTGGAAATCCTTTTTCATGTTCAATGTTGAGAATGCAAGTTTGCTTTTATTGCCATCTAAGCTTTGATTCGTTTCATTCTGTATTTTTCTGATTTTATTGGTACCTAAGCATTTATTTTATTTCTTTCTGCATTTTTCTGTTGGGAATATATTGATCTAACTTGTTATTATTTTCTTTTTGAAAGCTCTTTGAGAGCTCTGCTCTAATGCATATATCTGCTGTAAAGTCTCTCCTCTCTGCCTTATGTCAACTTTCACATCAATGCATGACTTCAAGCAGTTTGGGACCAACAACTAGTCAAAAAATTGGAAGCATCAGCTTTTCAGTGGAAAGAATGATATCCATCCTTGTGAATAATTCTCACAGTATGTGGCTTCAATACCTTTAAGCATGATAGCAAATCTTTTATGCTGGATGCTGTTTTCTTAGAATGTGAGTTTAGGCCTAACTCAATCCCAAAAGCTAGCTCATAAGGTGAGGGTTGCCCCCACTTATATATTATATCTTTGCACTATCTATAGTTGATGTGAGACTTGGGTTTTTCCCAATACACCCCCTCACGTCTAGACACTTTTGGACTGGTGCGTGGATAACATAGTGGGTAATCTGTTTAATGGATATAGGATAGGCTCAAATACCATCTTAGAATGGGGGTTTGGGCAGAAATTGAGAGCTTCAATAGGCAGAAATTGATGGATGATGCGTTATTTATATGCTGGTCTTGGCTAAAAAATTTGGAGGCTGGTTTTAACTTTCCTTTCCATTTCTGGTCTACCAATTTAGGGATGTCTTTTGTACTCCGGGGGAGGAAGACTTAAGATGTATTTTCTGTGTTTTGTCCTAGTCTTAAGTCAGAACTTAGTTGGCTTTTTTCATGTTTTAAGCCACCTAGGTTCTACTTTTGTTCTTGCTAGGTTGTATGCTATACAGTACTTCTTGTACTGTTTTATATATATATATATATATATATATTATCTTTGCTGATAAAAAAAAAAGAATGGGGGTTTGGGCTTACCTCAACCTCAAAAGCTAGCTCATGGGTTGAGGGTTGCCCCCACTTATATATTCTATCTTTGCACTATCTATAGTTGATGTGGGACTTGGGTTTTTTCCAATATGTTTAAGTGTTCATTCTCATGTCGTGTTTTTCCTAAGTAGATACTTGTGAGGATCTATTTACTTATTTGGATTTTTTGAATATTCATTCTTGAATTTTTTTGTTGAGTGAAGGTATTAAAATGTTATATTATCCTTTTTCACCACAGGAGTTGAGCCATTTTGGGATCAAGTTATTAGTCACTTTCTTGAGGTTTCCTTTTCTCTCTTATTGTTTCTTTTACGTAGCAATGCTAGTTTCATTTTCATTGCACTTGATATTTGACTTGCTTTTGCAGCTAGCTGATAATTCTAATCCACATTTGAAAAACATGGCACTTGATGCGCTTGATCAGTCTATATCTGCTGTCTTAGGTTCTGATCGGTTCCAAGACTACAAACTATCAATGTCTCTTGAACTATCACAGGAAGTGAGACCTTCTACCATTTTTATATCTGGCATTCATAATTTATTAAAAGAGGACTTAATGTGTGTCCACAATATGCAGATGGAAGTCAATCTTGATAAGTTGAGGTCTCTTGAATGTTCTGTCATATCTCCACTAAAGGTTCTTTATTTTTCTACTCAAAGTGTAGATGTTCGTGTTGGATCTTTGAAAATTCTTTTGCATGTCTTAGAGGTAATGGTGTTACTGATTGGTCAAGTTTCTTTGTCTTTTTTATTTCCTCATTGTTTGTTTACATGATATTAATTTATGCAAATTCTTTCAGAGATATGGAGAGAAACTTTATTACAGCTGGCCTAATATACTTGAAATGTTGAGGTTGGCCTTCTTATGCCCTTAATGTTCCTCTCTATTGGTAATCCTTTGGTTAATCTATGTACTTTGTCTTACTCTAAGGTATGTAGCAGATGTTTCAGAGAAGGACCTTGTTACTCTTGGCTTCCAGGTATACTGAGTTAGTTTGCAGCATTTAATGTTGCAATGGGGCTATTGGTATATTCTATTTACTTATGATCTTGATTCCGAAAATCACTCTTGCAATTTTCCTTCAAATTTTCTCTCCAATCTCTATACTTGTAAACTTTTTATTTATATCTCTTTTGCCATTTAATTTTCCTTTTTTAAGGAATTAATGTAATAGTTTTTAGATTAAATTATTTGTTATTTATACCTTCCTTCCATCTATTTTCCTTATTTTTCACATACCTTCCTTCTGTTATCCAAACCTACATAAACCTCCTTGGTTTTTAAAATATTTTTGACAACTTTTTTTAAAAGAAAAAAAGCTCCATTCCTTTAACAAACTTCCAGTGTATTTGGGAGGTTGATGTTGGTTTTGAAAATGATGGCATGATCTACTTTTAATTTATTAGAATTGATAACAAAAAATGAAAAATGGGAGAAATTCAGTTTCATTAACCCAAACAACTCAATGCTTACAGCTTCATACTTATAGACTAATTAGTTAGTTACAACAGAAGTCAACAGCTGTCACTAAGTCTAACTAACTGAGCAAACTAATTAACTGACTGTTAGGTTGATTCTTTCTCTTGCCATTTCTCACAACTGGCCCCTTCAACAGCTTGATGTCAGCAATGCTTTTCTCAATGGCATTCTTGAGGAAGAAGTTTACATGACTCAACCTCCTTGATTTGTGTCTTCCAAAAAGACTCTAGTGTGCAGATTACGTAAAGCTATTTATGGCATAAAGCAGGCTCCTAGAGCCTGGTTTGACAAACTGAAAGCTACTCTTATCAGTTTCAAGTTTTCTTCAAGCAAATGTGATCCTTCTCTCTTTTTTTTTTTCTGAGAATCAGTTTGCTGTCTACATTTTAGCCTATGTAGATGATATGATCATCATGGGTAACAACACCAATTTGATTCAGTCTTTTGTTTCACAACTGAATTATGTTTTCTCCCACAAAGATCTTGGTGACTAGGACTATTTTTTGGGTATTGAAGTTCAAAGACAGAATGATGATTCTCTCATTCCAACTCAATCAAAGTATATCAGAGATCTCTTGGCCAAGACTAAAATGGATGAATCAAATCCTATCTCTTCTCCTATGGTTGGGGGTTGTAAATTGACCATATTTGGTTTTGAAGATTTTTCTGATCCTACCTTATATAGGTCCATAGTTGTGCTTTGCAGTATGCTACTATTACAATTCCAGAGATTAGTTTCTCTGTCAACAAGGTTTGTCAGTTCATGTCTATACCTTTTGAGCAACACTGGTTGGCTGCGAAAAGGATTCTAAGGTATCTTAAGGGTACTGTTTCTTGGGGTCTACACTTTCAGTCTGCTTCTCTTAGGCATTCCTTTCCTCTTCATGCCTATTGTGATGCAGATTGGGCCTCTGATCCTGATGATAGGAAGTCTACTTCAGGAGCTGCTATTTTTCTTGGACCTAATCTCATCTCTTTGTGGTCTAAGAAGCAATCAGTTGTTGCAAGGTCTAGTACTGAGGCAGAATATTGAAGCATGGCTCTTATTGCAGCAGAAGTTACTTCGACTCAGTCTCTTCTTTCTAAACTCCCAAGTAGCTTACGGTACTACTATTATTCTGTGTGACAACACCAGCACTGTTTCGTTAGCTTATAATCCTGTTCTTCACTCGAGAATCAAGTATATGGACTTGGATCTATTTTTGTCAGAGAGAAAGTTCTCACCAAAACAACTCAATGTTGTTCATGTTCCTGCCATGGATCAACCGGCTGATATTCTGACCAAGGCTCTATCCCCTTCTTCATTTCTTTCATTCAGGTCCAAGCTCAGAGTAGTTGAAAGACATTCTTCCAACCCCTAATGAGCTTGTGGGGGATTATAAGAGAGTATACATTACTCACAGTGTTTCTTTTTTGTTTCTGTCAGTTAACTTTTTTCAAACTACTGTAATTAGTAGCTAGTTTGTTATCAGTTGATAGTTTAGTCAGTTAGTGCCTAGCAGATTTGTAACAGCTGTCAACTAAACTAAGTTAGTTGATAGTTGACAGTTAGGTTAGTTGGCAGTTATCCAACTATATATTCATCTTTGTAATTAGTTACAGTTGGGTTGAATAATATTGATTTTCTCAATCTCCTCTTCTCTCTCAAATTCTCTCAACTCTTTTAAAACTTGCTTTCAATCACTGAAATAACAGAACTATAACCTTGTGGAAGACCTTCGAGCAGTGCATCAACATGCTCTTGAGGAGAAATCGGACTTCCAACTATTTGGAAAAAACCAAGTCCCACATTGGTTAGAGATAAGGCAAAGATAGAATATATAAGTGGGGGGCAACCCTCACTCCATGAGCTAGATTTTGGGGTTGATTTAGGCTCAAACCTACATTCTAAGATGGTATTAGAGTCTATCCTAGATCCATTCAAAGGGTCACCCACTATGTTATCCACGTACCATGCCCAAAAGTGTTGGGCGTGAAGGGTTGTATTGAGAAACATCCAAGTCCTACATTAGCTAGAGATACAGCTAAGATAGAGTATATAAGTGAGAGACAACCCTCACCCTATGAGTTAGCTTTTAGGGTTAAGACCAAACCCACATTCTGAGACCAACCAAAGCAAGAGAATCAGCGATCTCCTGAACTTTGAGAAGAAACGCACGCATCGAATTATCCTTGAGCATCATAGATCACAGTTCAGTGCGCAGTTGCCTTGCTTGAGCTTGCCTTTGTTTGTTGAACTATTCATGAATCTTCTCCCAGACTTGATAGGAATGTATGCTTCCCAAACAGCACAACTAAATCAATTTTGAGAGCGTCGATTGCAGCCATGTGAGGAGAACTTGATCTTGTTGCTCCCACACTTCAAATGCTAGATTTTCTTTTCCTATTTCACGATCAGCATCAGTAAGAAATCGCAGCCGAATCATAGGATTTGCAACAAAATGTTGAAGCCAGTGTGATTTGATCACCAATTCAACCTGTTGATGCCATAACAGAAAGATGGAGTCATCAAGCTTTTCACTGATCGAATTAGGAAGCGGAAGAAGAGGGAAAGGAATTAGGAAATGCGGAAGAGGAGGGAAAAGAATTGTTTGATTCTGCCATTGTTGATCCCTTGATCGAACTACGCTCTAGATACCATATTAGAATTGATAACAGAGAAATGAAAAAGGGGAGAAATTCAGTTTCATTAACCCAACTTACTCAATGCTTACGGCTTCGTATTTATAGACTAATGAGTTAGTTAGGACAGCTGTCTCTAACTAACTAACTCTAACTAACTGAGCAAACTAACTCAGGTAACTAACTACCAAGGACTGCAGTTGAATAACTGCAGTTCCTTTACAGTACTCCAATATATTTTTTATTTTTAATCCGAGTATGACTACACATAACTCAGCCAAATTGAATTCATTAAAATTACAAAAATTGGATTATGAATTCTACTTCTAAAGTTAATGAATATCATCATTAAAGCTCTTCTGCCTTGATTTGTGTCTGCGGGATTTCTCCCGTGTGTTTCTTTACAGATTTTAGCAGATAAGTCTGGCGTTATTTGGACTTTGTCTTTTTCTTTTCTTTATTCTATATCTCTTTTGGCATCAAATTCCTGTGTACTTTTGATTATCTATTTTTTTAAAGTTTTTGAACTATTAAATGTCAAAAAAACTTGTGGGCACACACATCATCATCATGATTTTTTTGTTATATACGGTATTTTCAAGGCATGAATTTAATATTCATACGTTATATATTCAATTTTCAAAACATGAATCTAATCTATCATTTTATGTGTCAATTCTCATTACTTTATATTCTACAAGTTAACTTAGGATTTATTTCAAATTATCTCATTATCATCAGTTTGAATATATTCTATAACTCCCATGTTGGTTTAATCTCTTAGTCATGTATCCTTTTCTTGAATCTTATTTTTGATGCTTCATGCTTATTTTAAGTTTTCTGTAAGACTTGCCATAGTTCAATATTTGATCTAATAATTCATATGCTCCCATTTTTTAATTTTTTTTTAGTATTATCCTTTCTTTGTAACATTATCATATGTCCTAATTTTCCTGTTTTTATTTCTTTCTAGAACCTAAGAGTGATAATGAACGATGGACTGTCTGCTTTACCTACAGACTGCCTTCAAGTGTGAGATCTCATGTTTCACCTTACCTACATGCATACTGTATACATGTGTGTATATGATATCTTTTATTTTCTGATTCTATAGTGAGCTGCAATCCTGAGAAGAAGAAAAAAACATTTTTGAGTTTATTCTTGAATGTTGTTGTTGAGATCTCACATCAACTATAGATATGAACAAAGGAGAGCTTATAAAGGCTTGAGCAATCCTCATCTGATGAACTAGCTTTTGGAGTTGAGTTAGACCTAGCCCAAATTTAAGATGGTATCATAGCCTATCATAGATATGATATTGGCCACCCCTAACTGTTCAAAAATCTACTTGGTCCCATGGCTTTCCTAGTGCAAACCTCTACCCTTCAGATGTTAAATCCTGGGTGTGAGGGATGTGTGTTGAGTTCCCACATCAATTATAGATATGGCTAAAGATAACTTATAAAGGCATGGGCAGTTCTAATCTTATAAGCTGGCTTTTGTGGTTTAGTTAGGCCTAGCTCAAATTCTAGAGTTGTACTAATGCTGCACATACATACTAATATTTGCTCCTAGATGGGCTCCTTCTGTTGTCTAATATGTATTATTACATATTACAGATGTGTTGATGTGACTGGATCATACAGTGCTCAGAAGACTGAGTTGAACATAAGCTTGACAGCAGTTGGACTTCTGTGGACTATGACTGATTTCATTGCAAAGGGCCTGCTCCATGGACCTTTTGAAGAAAAGGAAGCAGGTTCATATTTTGTTGTCAAGCCTTCTGTTCTTAACCTCTCATTATTCGCAATTATACCAAGTCCTATGATGGTTCCACCTTTCAGGTGTTGGTTCCACAGGGAAGCGGATGGACAGCAAAAAGATGGAGGATCAAACACGTATTTCTAATAATGTGAGAGACCAGGCTTCTGTAGATGGTGATGATTTTGAGAAACTTTTATTCTCTGTTTTCTCATTACTTCAAAACCTTGGGGCAGATGAGAGACCAGAGGTACAATTAATGAACTTCTAATCTTGCTTTACTTTCTAATTTTCAACTTTTTTTCTCCTCCTGTTATTGCTTTCTACCAGAAAGGACTTCATGGAAGATGAAACATTTCTCATGTGTAAAGATGGATTCCTCTGTTGCCATTTTTCTATTTAACAATTGAGTTTCATTTAGAGTACCAGTTATGTGCGTATGAATCTTTCTTAACTTGCCCCTTCTTTTTTGAATCTTGGTATCACACATTTCAGTTTTTTATAAACTTCGAAAATGTAATTATGGAAGTCAATAGCTTCGTTGCTGTAAGTTGATATAAGTAGTATTGATGAGAACATTGGTTGAAGGATTGTCATAAGCAATTTTTAGAGGTGACAAACTGACGATGTTTTTTCCCCTTTGGTTTATGTGAATATGATTTTTTTTCTCTTCTGATAAGCTAAGCCCAGCCTGGTGGACGGAAGATACTTATGACCAATCATGGTCTAGCTATCCCAAAAGCTTAATCCAATGGGGGAAATTATGTGACAGGTTTTATATCTAACACATCCCTAGACATGAGAACCCATTGGACTTAAGGCGAGGACAATATAAATGCCTATATTACCTTATGCTGAAATTTAACTTTTATTTAGAACAATGTGCAACAAGGATTAAACTCTAGAACACATTTCCGTAGAGGCTCTAATATCATGTCTTGAATCATTTTCCCAATCGGAAAAGAAAGTATGCACTCAATCGAGAGATGAGAGAGAGTGTTAGTGAGAGAGAGTGTGGGTGGGTTAGAGTGGAAAACAAAAATACTAGACGGGAACGCTACAGAATTGATAGGCACTATCAGCATGATTGGAAGCTAGCGGAGTCTCGGCCAGAAGTAGGACGGAGGATGAACTGGAGGGAGGCTTCAGACGTAGTCTCTTTCTACTTTACTCGTTTTCCGGACGGTTTCGGAGAAAAAGATATGTGGGTAGAATTTAAAAAATGGGGAGATGTAAGGGAGGTTTTTATTGCTAAATATAGGAATCGGAGTGGCAACCGGTTTGGCTTTGTCAGATTCAAAGGTGTTAATAATGTCAGACGATTAGAACAGCAGCTCGACAATGTGATAATTGGTGGACTTAAACTTCACGTCAATCTGCCCAAGCATGGCAGACAAAGAATGGAGGCACAGCCTAGCAGGGAGACGAGGCTTACCTTGGATAATATGATCCCCAAGGAACCCACAAAGGTCGGTCCTCATCGTGGTTATCATGCTCAGAATCAGAAGATGTCGTATGCTCATGTGGTCGCAGCAAATAACCAAGGGCGAGCAAGGAGATGGCCGAGGAAACAGCCGACGATGACGAAGCCCTCTTGTTCGTCCGTGCAGCTACATATTCCGATGGAGAATATATGGTGTAGAGACGCATGGGTGGGTAGATTGAGGTGTTTGGCGGAATTCGACAATTTGGAGAACAACTTACTTTGGGATGGAGGCGAAGATGTCACACCTAAGTATTTGGGTGATGACATGGTTCTATTGTTGGGCCTCAAAGATGAAAAGGCAGAGGAACTGTGTGGGAATGCAGATGATTGTGGTCTATCGATGTTCTATTCAATTGAAAAATGGACCCCGAGACTACGGCCTGGATTCCGACTGGTATGGGTACTATGTTGGGGGGTACCGCTGCATGCCTGGGATAAGGAAAACGTTAACAAGATTGTGGCTGGAGTGGGTGAGGTCGTGGACATGGAGGCTGATACAGTGGACTCTCAGCGCCTAGACAGGATCCGTGTCCTTATCAAGACTCCATGGCACCCCACAATTAATCACGACGTCGCGGTCTCCATTAATGGTGACGATTTCACTGTGCACATCGTGGAGGAGGTATGTCGGCACCCACGGCAGGAGCGGCTCTGCAGAGGCAGTTCCGGTGACTTCTCCAATCTGTTTGAAACCGACGGCAGCTGTATGGGTCTAAGCGAAGATACGGAGGAGAAAGATGGTTGCGCGGAGACATCGGAGGCAGCCGCAGCTGATGGGTACAGGGATGCGATGGACAGTGGTGACAGGGGCGACTCCCATGTTGCTGGGGACCATGAATTATTGTCCGCTGGACAATACCTGAGGGATGACATGCTGGGTAAGAACCAGCTTCCTGTCACACGCCCAAATACAGAAAATTCAGTAGATGGGGATAAAGCAGACTGTCACATATCTACTCCCATTCGGAAATTCCCTGAAAAAATGGCAGATGGAGTGGGTAGCTTGGAGCTAGGTGATATGGAAATGGAAACCACTGATACTGTCATGACATTTGACCAGTATATAAGTCCAGCAAACAAAAGCAATGGAGATGGGCGCGGACAACGAGGGGCCTCACAAGGCTCTCAATTAATGAAAGAGGATATTAGGACAGAATTGTTGGGGAAAGAGGCTGACAGTATGCAAGTGGGCTCTCCCAAGTCTTGTCCTATTCAAACATTAGCTGACAAAGGCAGTTTGGGCCACAACAAATATGGGCCTCACATAAAGGTGTATTCTAGGCATAGATGGTGCAAAAAGCAACTTCAGCCTTTTAATATGCAGGGCCTAGACAGTGGGCTGCATGTACAGCAACATAATGCTAAAGGAAAGGACATAGCTGATATTAACTGGGAGACCTCGTCCATAAGGTGTGACAGTGGGATGAAGGAAGTGGATTTCTGGGAGGACAGACCTGTGTTAAATGGAGATGGAGCCTCTACAAGCAAAACAGCAGATGTATGGACATGTGCACCTGCAACTGACTGGGATTTGGCGGAGATGCTGGGTCTTAGGTGTAGTAATAAAGAAGATATGTTGAACAAGATGCTGGATATGGAAGTTAGAGATGAACAGGAGGTTTTGAGGCTGGGTAGTAATGAGGTGATTTGATGAAGATTCTTTCTTATAATATTAGGGGCTTGGGGAGGGAAATTAAGTGGGCTTCTATTAGGAAGATAATTATTAATGAACGGTGGATTTGCTGTGTCTGCAAGAAACAAAGAAGGAAGTTGTAGATAAAAAAATGTGTCAATCACTGTGGGGTGACTGTGAAGACAGCTGGGAATTTAAGCCAGCGTGTAACCGAGCGGGCGGTCTATTATGTATTTGGAACAAGGATAAATTCAGGGTTGAGAAAAAAGTGGTAGGGAACGGGTTTATTTACCTGGAAGGTATGTGGGTGGTTGATAATGAAAAGGTTACTGTTATAAATGTGTACTCACCATGTGAGTCAGTCCTGAAAAAATGTTTATGGGGAGAGATCAAGCAACTCCGGTCTGCGGGCAGTAGGGGTCCCTGGTGCATTATTGGGGATTTTAACAGCGTGAGGAGGCAGTCGGAACAAGTGGGCAGAAGTCAGCGTAGTCCAGATGACAGCATTATCAAAGATTTCAATGATTGGATTGCTGATTTGGAGGTTGAGGATGTGCCATGCATTGGGCGAAAGTTCACATGGTTCAGACCTAATGGTTCTGCAAAAAGCAGACTAGATAGGGCCCTCGTTTCTGTTGAGTGGACTGATAAATGGCAAGATACTTCTCAAATGATTCTGGATCGTAATTTTTCTGATCACTGCCCGGTATTGCTTAAAGCTTCTTCCGTTGATTGGGGTCCGAAGCCGTTTCGGACTTTGGATTGCTGGTTTGGTGACAAATCTTTCAGAAAGAAAGTCAAAGAATGCTGGAATTCAACGATGGTGTTAGGTTGGGGTGGATTTGCTTTGAAAGAAAAACTGAAAGTATTAAAACAGACCCTCAAAGTCTGGAACAAGCAGCACTTTGGTATCATCCAGCAAAACATTAAGAAAATTGAGGCTGAGATGAATCGTCTGGAGAAGGACAGTGAAGATAGGCAGCTGGATGATGATGAGATGAATAGGAGGAAACTTTTACAGGAGGAGTTATGGGTAGCCTCACAGTCGCATGCCTCAATTCTTAGACAAAAGGCCAGAACAAGGTGGATTAAGGAAGGCGACTGTAACTCCAAATTCTTCCACAGAATTGTCAACTGGAAACGGAGAACTAATATGATTAATGGTGTTTTGGCTGATGGTTGTTGGCTGGATGAGCCTAGCCAGGTTAAAAACGCAATCAGAAGTCTGTTCAAAAAAAGATTTGAAGAACCTGTGAGCGAGAGGCCAAAGTTAGATGGCGTCAAATTCAGAACTATAGACCAGCAACAAAATAATTTTTTGGTGGCACGTTTTTGAGGCAAAGGAAGTCAGAGATGCTGTTTGGGAGTGTGGGAGTGAGAAAAGCCCTGGTCCAGATGGGTTTAATTTTAGATTCATTAAGGAATTTTGGGAGATATGACTCGGTTAGCTGGGATTTTCTTATGTATATGATGAACAGAATGGGATTCTGCTCTAAATGGATCTCCTGGATCAAAGGATGTCTAACTTCAGCTTCTATTTCTGTCTTGGTCAACGGAAGCCCAACATCTGAGTTTCAACCTCAGAGAGGTTTGAGACAAGGGGATCCCCTTGCCCCTTTCTTGTTCAATATTGTTGCGGAAGGCCTTACAGGGCTGATGCGACAAGCCCTAGCAAAGAACCTGTATGATGGCTTCAAGGTGGGAAGGAATGGCGTGGATATTAGCATACTTCAATACGCCGACGATACGATCTTCTTCGGGTCTGCATCTATGGATAATGTTCGAACCATAAAGGTGATGTTGAAGTGTTTTGAGCTGGTTTCCGGGCTGAAGTTAAACTGCAATAAGTGCAGTTTTGGTGCTTTCGGGATGGATGATCAATGGGTTTCTGCAGCAGCTAGTCTCTTGAATTGTGGGGTGTTATCTGTACCTTTCTCGTACCTGGGTATCCCAATTGGGGCTAACCCGAGACGTTGTGCGACATGGGATCCAATAATTTCAAAGTGTGAGAGGAGGCTGTCCAAATGGAAGCAAAAATACATATCTTTTGGGGGGAGAGTGACCTTAATAAAAGCTGTGCTTAATTCGATTCCTATATTCTTTTTGTCTTTTTTCAGGGTGCCAAAGAAAGTCTTGACTAGGCTGGAGGGAGTGCAGAGGAGGTTTTTGTGGGGTGGGAGTGCTGAGCAACAAAAAATTCCCTGGGTATGCTGGAAAACAGTGTGCTTACCAAAAGAGAATGGGGGTTTGGGCATCAAGAAGCTGGAATGTTTTAATCAAGCCTTGCTGGGCAGATGGAGATGGAACCTATTTCATCATCCGGAGGAATTGTGGGTGCAGATTCTCCAGTCCAAATATGGTGGATGGAGAAATTTAGATATCACAAGGACTTTGGCTAGAGAGTCTGTATGGTGGCGTGATCTGCGGTTAACTTTTAATACAGTTGAGTCAGCAGGATGGTTTGATAGAGGTTTGAGATGGAACGTGGGTAGTGGGTCAACTGTTTTATTCTGGGAAGATGGATGGAAAGAGGATAGGATACCGTTGAAAGAGAAATATCCTAGACTATATCAGATTTCTCTACAGCAGCAGCAATTTATCCAACATTTGGGTGCTGCAAATCAGGAAGGGAGTCAGTGGCAATTCAGGTGGAGAAGGGATTTCATGGAGGGCGAAATAGATATGGTGGTTAATTTCTTAGGGGAGGTTCAGGGCCTGGCGATAGTTGAACATCAACCAGATTCATGGGATTGGGAAGGAGCACCAGGTAGATCCTATTCAGTGAGGAGTGCTTACTGTTTGCTTCACAAGGAGGCGGTACCTCAGGAGCAGGATGATGTACTACAGATGTTGTGGAAACTAAAAAATCCCTAGCAAAGTCTCATGCTTTGCTTGGAGATTAATCAAGGATAGGTTGCCTACCAAACAGAATTTACGTAGAAGAAACATGGTGATCAATGACACCACATGTCCGTTTTGTAGAGGCCTAGAGGAAGACGCATCCCACATATTCTTCAATTGCAATAGGATTTTGCCATTGTGGTGGGAATCTAGGTCTTGGGTTAACTTAGTTGGAGCCTTCTCGATTGTTCCAAAAGAACACTTCTGCCAACATACCTTCTGCCACTTAAGTGGGAATGGTCTCCTTAGGTGGCAAATCTGGTGGGCGGCCCTGACTTGGTGCATCTGGTATCATAGAAACCGGATTACTTTCCATAATGAAGAGTTTAATGGTCAGAAAGTGTTAGAGGAGGCTATATTTTTTTGCTGGTCTTGGCTGCGGAACCTGGAAAAGGGCTTTGACATCCCTTTTCATCTCTGGTCTAGCAATTTGAGAGCAGGTTTCACATCTCAGGGGAGGGCTTAGTGTTTTGTTTTAGATTCTAGGAAACTTTCAGAACCAGGCTGGCTTTCTCTTGCCGCAAGCCTTTTTGGTTCTGTTCTGTTTTCCTACAGATTGTAATTCTGCAGTACTTCTTGTACTGTTTTATTTCTATAATATATTATCTTTGCTGATCAAAAAAAAAAAAAAAAAAAAAAAAAAGGAATTTTGGGAGATCATTGAGCCTGATTTCCTTAGGTTTTTGGATGAGTTTTATGTTAATGGGGTCTTCCCTAGGGGTGGCAATGCTTCGTTCTTAGCTCTGATCCCTAAAATAAATGATCCACAGGGACTCAATGACTATAGACCTATCTCCCTTATTGGGTGTGTATATAAGGTTGTCGCTAAGTTGTTATCCTCTAGGCTGAAGAAGGTGCTGCCATCTATCATTGATACCTGCCAATCGGCTTTTATTGAAGGAAGACACATGTTACAAAGTGTGCTTGTGGCAAACGAAGTGGTTGATGAAGCAAAGAGATGTGATAATAGCTGTTTTGTGTTCAAGGTTGATTTCGAAAAAGCATATGATTCTGTGAGCTGGGAGTTCCTCATCTACATGATGAAGAGGATGGGGTTCAGCCACAAGTGGATTTGCTGGATTGAAGGGTGTCTAAAATCAGCAACCATCTCTATCTTGGTTAATGGGAGCCCTACTGCGGAATTTCAGCCCCAAAGAGGCCTCAGACAAGGTGATCCTTTGGCCCCGTTTCTGTTTAACATTGTAGCAGAAGGAATTGCGGGGTTGATGAGGGAAGCACAAGAGAAGAGTAGATTTGAAGCATACAAGGTTGGTCAGAAGAAGGTGGATATACATACTCTACAATATGCGGACGACACAATTTTCTTTGGGGTAGCTGTGGAGGAAAATGTTCGAACGATCAAGGTGGTGCTGAGGAGCTTTGAGATGGTGTCGGGGTTGAAAATCAATTTCGCTAAAAGCTGCTTTGGTGCTTTCGGGGTGAGTGAACAATGGATAAATCAAGCTGCTACATATCTGAATTGTAGAAAGCTGGTGGTACCTTTTTCATATCTGGGCGTTCCTATTGGGGCAAATCCGAGAAGGAGTGAAACTTGGGCACCTCTAGTGAGAAAGTGTGAGCGGTTATTAGCAAAATGGAAGCATAAATTCTTATCGTTTGGGGGCAGGCTGACTCTTATCAAGTCAGTCCTGAACTCATTACCTGCTTTTCTTTTTTCCTTTTTTAGGGCTCCTAAGAAGGTCACAGACCGTTTGGTGAGGCTACAAAGAAGATTTCTATGGGGCGGTAACGATGATCATGACAAGATTGCGTGGGTTAGGTGGGATGTGGTGTGTCAGGAAAAAGTGAATGGAGGCCTAGGAATCAGAGACTTGCGGAGTTTCAATACTGCATTACTAGGAAAATGGAGGTGGAAATTTTTCCATTGTCAAGAGGAATTGTGGTCTCAAGTCTTGGAATCAAAGTATGGCGATTGGCGGAGTCTTGATGCTTCTAGAAGACTTAGTAGCCAATCTATTTGGTGGCGGGATATGTGTAGCCTATGCCAATCTAGTGATGAGGAGGGGTGGTTTAGTAAGGAAGCTACATGGAGGGTTGGCTGTGGTTCAAAGGTTTTATTTTGGGAAGATGGGTGGAAGGAAGATGGCATACCTTTGAAGCAGAAATTTCCTAGGATATATTATCTTTCCCAACAGAAACAGAATTTCATTCAGCAAATGGGAAATAGGTCACAGGATGGATGGGAATGGAACTTTAATTGGAGAAGATGTTTTAGGGAAGGGGAAGCTGAAACTGCAATCCAATTCTTGGAGGAAATTCAGGGTATAACCATACACCCTAACCAACAAGATAGCTGGTGGTGGAAGGGGGCTCCGAATGGTAATTACACGGTCGGAAGTGCTTACAAGGCTCTAAATAGGGGGGTGGAGATTCAGATGCAGCAGGAGGTGTACACAGTCATTTGGAAATTGCATATTCCAAATAAAGCCATCTGTTTTGCTTGGAGATTATTGAGAGATCGACTGCCCACTAAAGGGAACTTGGCTCGTAGAAACATAATGTTGGGGGACCAAAATTGTCCTTTCTGTGGCAGCTATGTTGAGGAAGCAGCACATGTGTTTTTTAGCTGCCAAAAGACTATGCCACTGTGGTGGGAATCTATGGGCTGGATTAATGTGGTAGGGGCAGCACCGAATACTCCTATTGAGCACTTCCTCCAACACCCTTATTGTCGTACTACTGGTCTTAATATTCAGAGGTGGCATGCTTGGTGGATTGCATTGACATGGAGCATTTGGTTTCATCGCAATAGAATTGTTTTTCATAATGGAAGTTTCAATGGGCCTAAGCTGTTAGAGAATGCTTTATTCTTCTGTTGGTCTTGGCTAGCTAATTTGGAGAAAGGATTTGATATTCCTTTTTATCATTGGTCTAGTCATATTAGAGAGGGGTTTTGTAAGTAGGGGGGGCACTTTGTCTGGCTATTTTTGTACTTTAGCTCCCGAGTGAGCCTATTACTAGGATGGCATTTGGCACCTTAATTCAGGTTGTTTCATGTATTAGGTTGCCAAAGTCCTGGTAGGTAGTTTGGGTTTGTGTTTTTTCTCAGTACTACTTGTACTCCTTTTGATCTATATATATATATATATATATTATTTTTGCTGATCAAAAAAAAAAAAAAATGTCTTGAATCAACTACCCCAAAAGCTTAAGCTATTGGGTGAAAGCACATGAACGGTTATATCGAAAATGCCAATGTAATATTTTCTTGTATAATGGCATGCTTCATCTAGGGCTAGGTACTGGGGAAGCTTCTCTTTGTATGAAATGGAACAAGCAGCATTTCAGAATCATTTGTGAGGAATGGTGGGGTTTATTTTCCAAGTGAGAAGTAAGGAGACTTCATATAGTTGCATAAGTGTTAGAATTATATATTTTTTTCCAGCTTGATATAGCCATAGAAATTGATTTCTGCATTAAGTTTAAAACCACTCATAATTATTGTTTCTTGTTTATTATCATAAGTATGAGTTCTTTGATTGAAAATGGGATGGGTGGGAAATAAGAATTAAGGTTTAGAGGGTCTGTGTGAGAGTAAAAGAGATTTGCAGACAAAATGAGTGTCAAATAAGGAGCAGTGAACATTATCTGTGATTAGTTTTCTAGTTTTTCATGGGTTTTAGGGAAGCATAAGGAAAGGAACTATTGTTTGATGAGTTGAATTTTTACTGCTGTCTCCCATAGAAAATGATAGTGTTGCAGAGAAAATTAAAGAAATCCTAAAATAGCAGAAATCTAGGCTTCATTCCTTGGGTCTCTTGTGCATCACAACTGGGTTTCGTCGCATAACCAAGACGAAACCATAATTCATAAACCTAATGTTCTCCCTAAATAAATGTTACAACTTACACCCATTTAAATAGACATTCAAACTTCCATTTCTCTCTACTACTGCTATACCAATTAGAGAAATTTGGACAATAAAACAAAACCCATTTAAATAGACCATCAAACTTCAATTGCTTTCTACTATTGCTGCTGGATGTTAAAGCTTTCTGGCACTGATTAAGTTTTGTTTTGCAGGTGAGGAATTCTGCTGTCAGGACACTGTTCCAAACTTTAGGAACGCATGGGCAAAAGCTTTCAAAGAGCATGTGGGAAGATTGTCTTTGGAATTATGTATTTCCTACATTGGATCGTGCTTCTCATATGGTATAGATGTATCTACTGGAAGTTGAAATGAGAGATTATTCTCATCATAAGCTGATGTACTTAGAATTTGATTTTTGATACGTAGGCTGCTACATCATCAAAAGATGAATGGCAAGGGAAAGAACTTGGAACCCGAGGAGGAAAAGCAGTTCACATGCTCATACATCATAGGTATTTGAAATTGGCATCGATTTTGTATTACTTATTTTGTTTATTTGTAGCCTCAGTGACCGATATATTTGTTTGAGAAGATGGGGAGAATGAAAGGCAGAGAAAAAAGTAAGGGAAAAATATTAACTGAAAATAGTCTGGAACAGTGTACTTAATGCTGATCCCTGAAGTTCCTGATCTTGTATTATCTAATTATACTACACTTTTTGTTTTCCATAATGAAATTGAAAATAAATAAATTATACTGATGATAATATCATAATATGACTGAATTATGGCAATTTTACCCCATGGCCCATAGTTTTGGTGCACAGAAGACTACCTATTTTCTTAATCCCGCAACACTTCTCTAAATTTTCCCATATTGATTGACATTTTTCCTTAAGCTGAAGGTTTTAAAGTGTTAAAATAGGAAAAAGCAAAGGGAAATGGAGTAAAAATGTGTTATAGTACACAGCAGATGCATGTTTATATAGGCTAATTACATTAGTTACACATAAATAGAGGATATTCTGTTTCCTCTAAATCAAAGATAATGTGCCTATACACCGCAATTATTAATAGAATCAGAATATTAATTCTGATTTTCAACACTCTCCCTCAAGCTGTAACTTGCCAAGCTTTAGCTTGTTACATAGAAATAATTTATTCCCAACAAATAAATAAAAAATAAAAATTGAGCTCAAAAAACAATAGTTTGAAAGACAACTCAGGGATATTGGCGAAGTCAGGAAGTATTGCTACAAAGATAACATTGCCAAAGAGCTGGAATAACCATCAGCCTAAGAAAATTTATGGCAAGCAAAGCAAGTTCCGACCTTCTTAAGAACCACATTTGGAAGCTTCAAACCAACAATATTGGAGATAGAATTATTTAAACTGTAAAACTAAGTCCACTGCTTCTGGGACACAGACAATGCATCTGGTATGTACCTGGGGTCAATGCATCTAGGAGAAAGACAAGGGCCAGTACATCTGGGAAAAAGATGGAGCCAGTGCATCTAGGATAAAGGCAGGGCCAGTGCATGTAGGACAAAGATGGGACAGTGGAAGCCATTGTTGAGAGAGACAGGGACAAAAAAAACCGCGAACCAAAAAAGTAAAGAAAATAAGGCCCGACAAACGAAGTGGCCCGAAACTGAATGGCCTTTGTGAGCCTGATGGAGATGGGAAATGTGGCTGGACACGGCGCCACATACCGGGGAAGCACCGACAAGAGGTGTTGTTTGGCGCGCAAAAATTAGCAGGTGAGAGTGTGTAAAAAGGAGTTTGACGTTGATGCTGGTACGACTGAGTAGATTGGCAAAGGGGTATCCAGATCCAGTTGGTGGCCATCAGAAACATAGCCAGAGTTGCACCGATGATTGGAGAAGAAGCCAGAAAATTCATCGGAATGCAGAAACAGGTCATGGGAAGAAGGGTGACGAGCTGAAAGGTCCAACGAGGATAGTAGGTCACTAGTGGGGCACGACTTTGTTATTCCTATGTCAGGATCTAGATACCGTGTCAAAATAGGAGAAAACAAAGAGAAATTGAGTAAAAACTGTCCGTCAGAGTACACAGCGGATGTGTGTTTATATAGGTTAATTACACATAAATAGAGGATATTTTGTTTCCTGTAAATCAAAGATAATGCACCTATAAACCACTATTATTAATATAATCAGAATATTAATTCTGATTTTCAACAATAAGCTTTCAACTTCTTCGGAATAAAGTCAAATAAACCAAACTTGATAAATTGAAGACTTAAACTCTGCCAAAAGCAAAGAATCATGACTTGCAATTAACAAATCTACTTGTAGGAGCTTCAAGAACAATTAGCAATAAACTAACAAACTTAGCAAAGAACTTGTAGATATCAATGAATGACAACTTAACTAGCTTGACAGTCCACAACTTGCAATGAAATCAATGGATGATGGCTCATGTGTTACATCACGAGAAAGTAAATATGTGATATGATTTTTTGATCCACAAAACCCGCATAGAAACTGAGGAGGAGGGTAAATAGTTCTAATAAAATGTTGAGGTATAGGGAGACTGAAAAGTTAGAGAGTAGGATTGAAAAACTCAGAAATAGTGTATATGCTGACTTCTAGCCAGTGTTTATGCTGATACCATGACTGCATAAACCTTTTACTATAGGTGCACTGTAGTTAACTACTTCATCAATCTCAACACTTTCCAAAATCACTTGATATATGTGTACATTCTAATGAATTTTGCAGTCGTAACACGGCTCAGAAGCAGTGGGATGAAACTCTTGTGCTTGTTTTGGGCGGAATTGCACGTATATTACGGTTGTTCTTTCCTTTTTTCACGAGCTTAAGTAACTTCTGGTCTGGTGGGTTCACTATTAAAAGATCATGTATCTGATATTTTCATTTGGTGTAATTTACAAGTAGTCCTGATTTAATTTTGTTCTGTGTAGGCTGGGAATCATTGCTTCAATTTGTTGAGAATAGCATTTTAAATGGTAGTAAAGAGGTAGCACTTGCAGCAATAAATTGTTTGCAGACAACTGTTAACTCTCATTCGTCTAAGGTAGGGATAATGGTCTGAATTAGAGCTGATCTACTGTTTGCAGATGAAGAATAGATAGCTGAATTTATTCTCAACCATCTTTGACACTAGCCATGTTGGCTTTTAATCAATTAACAAATATAAGAATTAAGAAAGCAGAACTGGTTGAAATATACTCATTTAAGTACTGACAGAAGTTTGTGAATTAGGGAAATATGCCAATGCCTTACCTTATTTCAGTAATTGATGTTTACGAGCTTGTTCTGAGAAAGCCTTCTAGTTACCGTGGCAATGCTGCCGATAAAGTGATGCAGGAGATTTTGCATGGTCTTGGTAATATATCAATTTTCATTTAATCAAGATTTTATTTTTCTGTATACATTGCTTATGGATTAATAGTCGTTCCTTTATTTGTACCTTATGCCCATAGTCAAGTAGCTTTAGATAGTGTTATTCAGATTTCATGAGATTGATTTACTTAATATTTTGATCATCTATCAGGAGAGCTTTATGTGCAGGCTCAAGGATTGTTCAATGATGTTGCATACACACAGTTGATAGCAATCATAGATTTGGCTGTGAAGCAGGCCATGTTAACTAATGATAACTTTGAAATGGAATTTGTAAGTCCATTTTCTAATAACTTTGTTAATATTTTTTATATTTTTTTTTCTTATTCTCTTGTAAGTTGGAACTTCGAACTTCGAACCACTATTATTATGTTCATTAGTTTTTCCGACTATACCGGGGAATATGAAGCAAGCAAATATTCTTTACATAACATGAAAAAAAATATATTAATTCACAACACATTACAAATATCACATTTATTCTTTACCGAGTACATGTTATTTCAATGTTGTGAACCTAACCTATTACGTGCTTGGGAAATAAATTAAATTAACTATGCAATCACAATGTTGTGAACCTAACCTATTACGTGCTTGGGAAATAAATTAAATTAACTATGCAATCAAATGTCGTTGTCACTAAATTGTAACTGTTATGCTATTCATACACCTTAAATTTTACACATGGTTACCGATAAGTTGTGAACTTATCGTATGATGTATTTGCGAGTTCTTTTTTGTACATTCAAAAAAAATTCCTTTGACTTTATTGGCATCCTTAATTATACTAACTTAGCCGTATAGTTTTTTTTTATCAATTGCAGTTGTTAGTTTTTTTGTTAGTAGGGGAGATTTGAACCCACGACCTTCCCCCCCCTCCTTCTCCCTTCACCACTAAATAAACCTTATAACCCCTTCATAGCCGCAGAGTTGTTGTAAAAACACTGCAGGCATTTTGAAGTGTTAACTTGGAGTATCCCCATGCATTGTTCACTTTTCCTATTCAGTTCTACACACAGTGGAAGAAAAAGAAGAAAAAACTAATATATGGTCTGCCAACAATCATATTAGGAAAAGATCCATAAGTTTTATGAGTGTATGCTGTCCTGATGAGTTTCAGAGTTAGAGAGAAAACTGTAACTGAATATTTACTTATTTCATCAAGAGTTGGTTGAAATGACACAAAGGAAAGAGTCATCAATATATAAATGACGCAGCTTGGCTAACTAACAAGGCACAAGGCCCAAACAGAAGCTACTAGAACAATTTGAAAAAACATGTTATACAACTAACTCTAATCTCTAATGTGTCCCATTCCAAGCGACTTCTTTGTAGTCTTGTTTTCCAAAAGCATGTGGTATCTCAAATCTTGCTTTGCTTTAAAAGAAAAAATGGCCATCAACCAACTATCCAAAAAACTTGAGCTGTTAGGTGAAAGCATATGTGAATGATTTTACATCTAACAAGTATCCTGCAGTGTTATTCAAAGAACCTATTTAGTAGTTGTATTTGTAGTAGAATTTTCATTTTTTTAGTAGAAACTTTCTTATGAATGTGATGTTCCATTTTTCTAGGGAAATGTCCCACCTGTGCTACGGACTATACTGGAAATCTTACCACTGTTACGTCCAACAGAGCACATATCGTCTATGTGGCCTGTTCTTCTTCGAGAGTTTCTGCAATATCTTCCTAGACAGGATTCTCATTTACAGAATGAGGATGGTAAAATAGATCAAGCAAGAGTTTATAATCTTATTTTAGTTATGGAAGTATCTGGTTGTATCTAATGTAGTTTTCAGTTTTTCCTTTAAGTAAAAGTGTAAGATCTATATGCTTGTGTTTGCAGATTCTCAGGTGAACTATGATGCACCTAATGGTGCTACTACAATATCACCCAACAAAATAGCAGTATCTCCAGGTTCTGGATCAACTGCAGCCATAACAGCCATTCCTAGTTACATATTTGCAGAAAAACTAGTTCCCGTGCTAGTAGATCTTTTCTTGCAGGCACCTGCTGTTGAAAAGTATATTATATACCCTGAAATTATTCAAAGCCTTGGAAGGTAGTAATTGCTCTTAATTAATGTCGATTCTGTTTTGTTACTTACAGTTAAGGGGTAGGATAGGATAACTCACATAAGGGTCAGAGAGTTTTTTTTTAAAATTTAGCTGGAAATATTTGTATACTGTACCCAGGAAATGCTGAGACTGTGTTTCTGTGGATAGTGAATTCTAGACTTTATAGGTTAACTACAGCTACAAACATCAGGATTTTGAAAATGTTTAAATTGGAATTTGGAAAGTGGGGGAAAAATGACTTGGCATGTCATGCTCGAGATGAATGCTACTCTTGTGTGCCCCTGGAAGTTCTTTTCATAGGTAGGAATTCTCCTCCTTTTATCTGTTGAGATATAAGGAAAGGATTCTGGATATTTTAAGTTTTATTATAATCTGCATGCCTTCAGAGGGAGAAAAAGATTTTTGGCTTCACTAACTCTTCTACTCCCGGCTATAATATATATAATTATCTTTGCTGATAAAAAAAAAAAAAAAAAAAAAACCTTTTACTCCCGGAGTCAAAGTGATGAAGAGAGGAACAAAAAAAGTAGTTGATAATTTGTTAAGAGTGAGAGAGAAAAAAGATAAATACATTCTGCTTCACTCACCAACAACTTTTGAAGTTGCCCCTCCTAAAGCTACATATTTTACACTTTGAATTGTCAGCTGAAAACTTTTTACCATTTGGTCGGCTCTTTTGTTATGCCATAAAATATGCAACTCTAAGTTGAAGATATTCACCTGCTTGATACGTTTATAATATCTTCCTTTTTGTCTATAGATTCATGAGTACTGTGCTATAATACTATTATGGTAACTTTTCAGGTGTATGACAACAAGAAGAGACAATCCAGATAGTGCACTTTGGAGGTTAGCTGTTGAAGCATTCAACCGTGTTCTTATTGACTATGTTACCAAATTAACCAATGGAGGTCCAGATTCAACCATTAGCAAACCTGTCAGAACACGAATATGGAAAGAAATTGCAGATGTTTATGAAATATTCCTAGTTGGATATTGTGGACGAGCACTTCCTTCAAATTCCCTCTCAGCAGTGGTGCTAGAGGCTGATGAGTCCCTTGAGATGTCCATATTAAATATTCTTGGTGACACAATCCTTAAGCTGCCAGTTGACACTCCTTTGGATGTAAGTTCTTCACCAATAATATTGTTAGTTATAGTTTGTACTTCATGAAGTTGTTATGAACATGAGCATCCAATGTATTACTGGTACTCTGGTGGGGTATTAAAAGCATTAGAGGGTTGACTTATGTATGCATTAGATTTGTATGTTGCTACTTGCTAGTTTGAGTTTGACTAGGCTGATCAGGCTGCATGAAGAAAACAACTTTCTTGATTTACCAGGTCAATATTAAGGGGTGTGTTGTTTGCCATCATATTCTCAACCCAATATGTAAGATACTTAAGCATTAAGAAGCCCAATAGGAATAATTTGATATGTAACCACACATGGAGCTAGAAGCAAAAACATTTACACTGTCAACAGTTTTCAAGTTACTGTTAGACCTCCTATTACGAAGATGTACAATGGGAAGGGTGATAAGAGGATCATGGAACCAACCCACCTTGGCAATGGTGGTAGCTGAGGGAGAATTCCATTACAGGAATAACATAATGTCTACATGGAAGAGAGAGAGAGAGAGTGAGAGAGAGGAAAGCAAGGAAAGGAAGTTGTCTGTTAGGAAAGGGTGATAAAATATGAAATTCAAGATCTTAGGGAGGTGGACAATTACAGGAGGATTTGGTGGGGAGGTTGCATAAGGTATCTTTTCTTTTTCTGTTTTGATGAATTACAGAGGACTACTGTTTGATGGAGCTAGTCACACTGTTCTATAATTATCAATTTCTAACAGATTTCCCATCACTTACCCATATCCTCAAAATAAATATATTTTATCTCATCAAGGATAGTATGATGTACTTACACTTCAAAAGTTTTTATCCAAGAATTGCATTGCTAACTTTTGAATCATCATCCATAAAGCTATAAAAGAAGTATTGAAAAAAATTGATACAGAAGATTCCCACCACAATGAAATATAGAAATATTTAAAATTATTTATAATAAGTTTTATTTGTATTTCTTGCAAAATATGACTCTGCCTCATTACAATGATTATATTGGCACGTGGTGGTGCTACCTCTTATCATTCTGTATCACTGTTGTGGAGAAACTAACATGTAAATTATCTATTCATTTAATATTGGAGTTCTTATTCTTATATTTTGTTTATTGGATCTAGCTCTATTATTGAATGGCGGCCCATCCCTTCCTATGCATGACTTTTTAGTAATAATTAATTCGGTTTTTTATAATATATTTGTCGGTACTAAAGTTGTTTGCGTAGTTTGCTGCGAAAGTCACCAAAATGGACTTGTTTTTAGCTTTTCTTGCACTCCAGATTATGTAGTTGAATTGAGCTGCCATTAGCTTGAGGTTTCTGTGGGACATTTTACTTATCCTTTTTAATACTGTTGAAATTATAACGTTTTAGGTATTGAGGGAGGAAAATGTGAATAGAGATTTTGAATAATATACTCTTGTTATTTTGTTGTGTTGTATGAGATACAAAACATAAAGCAACGACCTTTATTTATACTGATACTAGACTCTTAATCCTAATCAAATAAGGAAAGAAATTGTGAAATATAAGGAGATATGGAAACCTAAGAAATAGGGAAATTAATCCTAAGAGATAATATAAGATACTCTAAAATATTCTAAATAATTAAGATCCTACTGGATATTTTTCACATGTTTTAACAATGTGCATGTTCTCAGATTCTGCAGCGACTGGTCTCCACATTGGACCGTTGTGCATCACGCACATGCTCATTACCTGTTGAGACTGTAGAGCTTATGCCTCCTCACTGCAGCAGATTTTCCTTGACTTGTTTACAGAAGTTATTTTCTTTGTGCAGGTGCCATCCTTTGAAACCTTCTGTAGTTATTAGAAAATTTTCTCTAATATCTAAACTCTGAATGTAAAGTATCTTTTACTTGATGTCGTGGATGTAGACATGTCTTTTCTGTGAGATGGTGTAGATATCATGGATGCTTCTAGTAATCTACCTTTCATCATGCTTTTTTGTATGCAATTGACTACTTTCTTTGGGAAAAGAAATTCTGATGAATGCATGACTTATGTAGTTTCATCAGAAGAAAATTATTCTAATTATTTAGGTGCCTGATTAGTAATTCCTGCCATATCATTGTAATAGAGCCCTGATCAATTCACCCTAGCTAAGTATAAGATTGCCATCAATTCCTGACTGCCCCCCCCCCCCCTCTCTTGCTTTTTATACTTCTTGTTTATTTTAACTAGCTTTGATCTCAAATCCTTATTTTTTTCTCTCTCTTTGTGTTTTAGTTTTACTATATATATTATCTTGATATGTTGACGGATTTTATGTTTTGTTAGTTATTCTAATGAAGTCAATTGGAATATGACAAGATCTGAAGTCAGCAAAATCTCAATTACAGTGCTCATGACCAGATGTGAATACATCTTGAGCAGGTTTCTGACAGATGAAAATGGCTTAGGTGTGCTTCTATTTTAATGAAATATAAACAACATCAATCATATTCATTTCATCTCCCAGTTTTTGCCTACTTAACTATTTTCTTTTTCCTGCAGGTGACTGTCCATTACCAAAAGCAAGACTTGATGAAATTATTTATGTTCTCCAAGAACTTGCACATCTTGTAATTCATCCAGATGCAGCACCCATTCTCCCTTTACACCCATTATTGATAACTGGCCTAGCAGAGGGAAAGGAGAAGCATGACAACCGTCCCCATCTTTTTGCGCTATTACCTTCCTTTTGTGAACTTGTCACATCAAGGTAAAGTAACTATAGATTTGAGTGACCATGCTTTATATATGGCATGCACACATGTGGAATCTTTTTGCAAGTGGATGTCTGTGGGTTGGTTGGAGATTGGAAATGAGATTTCATAATAGGCATTTATGTTCTATTTTCTTAACCTCTAATTCTATTTAAATGAGATTTCATAATATGCATTAATGTTATATTTTCTTAACCTCTAATTCTGTTTTTCTCTCATCTTCGGGAAAAAAGAAAGGAAATTTGGAAAAAGAGAGATACTAAAAGGATTGTAAGATATTCTCCAGCAATTGTAAAGCACAGCACAAAATACTAATAATCAAGCAAGAAAAAAAAAAAAAAAAAATATATATATATATATATGCTAAAAAAGTGCTAGACAATCTCTTTGACAAGCGGATAAAGAAAACCCAGATGTCATTAGATTTAAAACCATAAGGAGCCGAAGATACAAGTCTCACAGGAGTCAAAAGTCACAACCGCTGAAAAAGACTTGTGAAAAACTTGATATACACTAAATATAAACAAAAAGTTGCACGTTTCTTGTTTATCCTATACATGCCTTTTACAAAAAAACTTGATAATGAGTACTAAAAAGTCTTCTATAGTAGTCGAATAATCTCAACTACCTCCAACAGCACAAGCTAGTTCAAAAGACGCTAGGTCACTTCACAATGGCAGAAAGCATAGTTTGGCCTACATGTCCAAAAATACATATCCTTTCTTTTTATAATCATATCAAGTGTTTGTTTAAACGAAGACTATATAATCTTGGAAGGGACCTTCATTTCTAGAAAATTAAGTGATAGATAACTGAGATTATTTTTTCCTGTTTTTCATTATCTATTTCTTTCTTCTTCCTTTTCTGATTCAAAATTTTGTTCTTTTGATGGACAGAGAATTAAGAATACGGGAGCTGGTGCAAGTACTGCTTCGATTAGTCACCAAGGAATTGTCTCTGGAAAAGCTCAGCTTGGCAAGTGAAAAGAATACTTCCAGATAAGCCCATTTCATAAGTTGTTTGCTTCGAAATTTTTAAGCTTATGAAATACCAAGCTTTTCTTCTTTTACCCTTGTCTAGGATTGTATATTTTTTTTCTGTAGACTACACTAGAACCACCTATAGGAGATTTTCCCAGTCTTCTCTTCTCTGTTGCCTGTCATAAATTATGGTCAACCATACTTTCTCAGCTCCATCAGCTACGTCCCCATGATTGGCCTACCTTAAGTTACGACAGATCAAAGTTTCCCATAGTCCATTATTTAACCGTTTGAGATTTCTCCAACCCAATACAATTTATTTGGGCAAAACCTGGAGAGCCATAAATCTGGGCAAAAAATGGAGCAGCTGACAGAATTGTGTGGTTTTCACAACCAGATATTCTAAAGGCAGGAACAGCAAAGGAAGACGAAGAAATCTGTTAAAATGGTCCGAGAGGATCAATATGCCCCTTACATTGCCAATTTTGTTGTACCAAATCACTGAAATATTATGAGTCTGACGTTGAGCCCGATTTTTTTTAACTCGGGCCCAGGCCTTATTTTTTTGTTTGTTAGTGCTAACCTTTCTTGCTCCTTTAAATGTTCAGTGTATGTATAATATCTTATTGGTTGTAGACAGAGAAAAAAACGGGCATTATATTTCGGAATTCCTGAATTAGATTTGAACATGTCCCCTGAGGAAGAAATAGTTTGAATTCCATCCCCGTTTCTAAAAGCTGTTTTTGAGAGAAAATATTGTAGGATGCCTCTTAATGCTGATGTCTTTAACGCCTCAGTTGTTTGAAAAACTACACTTGATATCAAAACAATGACGTTTGAATTATGATGGTTTAACTTTCGGAGAATAAATTATCTGTTTTTAACTTAGTGTTAATAGAGCCGAAAGATCAAAATATTTGGGATATTGCAATTCTTTATTCTATATATCCTCGTTCCTTTTGTTTATACAGTCATTGCAATGAATATAACCTTAAAATTCAGCTAATCAGATACGAAGATTGTTAACTTATACACATTTGACGTGCTAGGTTCTAACAGCATGCAGATATTATCTCAGCTAATGATTTTAATTGAGGTATTATATTCCTTAATTCTTAAGAGAAAATCATGTTTTCCAACGTTACACTCTTAAATTATGATTGTTAAGAAGTTAATCTAGGAAAAATAAACAAGACAAGTATATCAACTTTCTAATAAAGACGGGTTTCAATAAAATATTCTTAATAAAATGCAGATTAATATATCAACTTTTTTATATCAGATGTTAGCTTATTAATTGTGTTAGAAACATCACTTGGAGAGATTTGAACCAATGATTTCTTTCCTTTTCATTCTTCCTTTACCTCTTTTCATTCTTCCTTCACCTTTTTTCAACCACAGAATCAATTTTATATCAATTCTATTAATAAAGAGATTTTATAATTAAAGAAAACTATGAATAGATTACTCAAGAATGCGTAAATTACATATTTTCAAGCTTTGGGAGATGGTACAAAATTCCCTTATTTTTCTATTTTTATATTAGTTTTTCTTTTTCTTTTTTTTAATATTAGACTAATATTTCTCATTTTTTAAACTAATCTCTCTTAATTGTTTTAAAACATTACACTATGTTCTTTATAGTAACAAAATTCATATAAAAATAAATTTTTATACACAACTTAATTATTAACAAAATTGCTTTTATTGATTAATATATTTTTTTACTGCAAATATACATTTATTTTTTCTTAAATTTTTTTAGCAACATCTTAATTAATCTCAAAAGTTATTGCTCATATTTTCACTTTAATTACCTTAAAATTAATTTTTTAAAAAAAATAGACAATACACCGTCCTAAAAAGTAAAGGCGTGTTTCTTATTTATTTTGTAAATTAGAATTTCATGAAGTTACAACCATCCTGGTTGTAGCCATTCCAAGCAAGTATAGAGGGCAATTAAACGTCTACCCATCTGCTTTGGAGAAAACTAGCTAGATGAGAGAATTATGAAAATGCTTCACTTCGATCGTTTTAGAATTAAAAGATATAACTAAAAATGAATTAAAAGGAAAGGAAAGGAAAGGAAAATGGAGTTTATTGATAGAAAATGGTCCCCTGAAGATACCGCGATCGAGCACCCTAACACTTGGTCGTCATAAATAACTCATAAGATTTGTTGACTCACATTTTGCATTTATTGGATGAAAGAAAGTAAAAGGGAAAATAAAGAGATAATTTACATGTTATTGTATGGTATGGTATGGTATGGTATAAGTTAAATTAATTAGAATTATTGGTTTGATTAAGCCTAGCAGCAGCAGCAACGGATGCGGAGACGCCCCCAGGATGAGTAATGAGGTTGGGGTCATTTCTCATTTCTGCACCCGTCACTCCTTCCGCATCTCGCCGAGTCACTGCTCTGTCTGAAGGTAGCTTCGAACTCGCATCCTGCAACCAACATCAACTTCTGCTTCTGTTATCAAATTATTCAAATTAATGTACTCAATAAATGTTTATGTACCGCCAGAATATCTGCCAGTTTCGTCTTATCCTCCTCCTTTGTAGCTCGAGCGTTGTGTGTGGCGGCAGATTGAGCCGCCGCGGCAACACCGCCGGGGACGATGTTGGTGCGTCCAGTGGCTCTG
The DNA here is from genome assembly GCA_013407115.1 of Glycine latifolia. Taxonomy (NCBI): domain Eukaryota; kingdom Viridiplantae; phylum Streptophyta; class Magnoliopsida; order Fabales; family Fabaceae; genus Glycine; species Glycine latifolia. The sequence continues at coordinate 35,213,308 of CM023960.1, forward strand.
ACTTCGGCAGCCTGAATCGCCGCCGCGTCGCTCCACTCGACGGCCTTCTTTCCGGCAGTCAAAACTGTGGCCTCGAGTGCTTCGCCTATGGTGATCCGGCTTCCACCACCTCCAGCCATGTCTTGAACAAGAGAAGGTGGCGTCATCGTATTCAGTGGAGCCTTTTGGTTAAATTGCTCCACCACCTATACATGTGAGTACGTAATTCCCATCATATTGTATTTTTTTTTTACGTGATATTGATATGAATAAATTCTTGTCAAAAAGTAACCGTTAATCTTCGTGAAGAACATGAATTAATTTAAATACATCTAATATTAATGGTAATCATCAAATAGATGTGATAAATAATACTCTTTTTTGTAAAAGATAAAATTAGTCTGCATTTAAACTTTTAATTTTGTGTCAATTAATTAATTTCATATTGAACACAGTTTAAGGCGAAAAGTCACTTCTAAGTAAAACATATAGGATATCATCATTTGTGTTGCAAGATGAAATTAATACCTCAATCAACTTATGAACTTTCCTTTCCTTTTCCTCTGGTTTGTGAACAAACTACAAAACCAAATAATCAAATAAGAATTAAAAATGAAAAGAAAAACTTCACTCCAAATAAATAAACAACAATAAAGTAGAGTTTATTTGTATGGAGAACCTGTCCACCAACGGACTCCGATATCACACTAACACCACCATCAACGGCAACGTTACTCTTATCGGTGTGCCCCACCATTCCACCTCTCTCATTTTTCGATGCCACCGATTGCATCGCGGCGACAGCGCCACCCTTTTGGGTCTTACTGGTGGTTGCGGTCTTCGCCTTCTGCATCATCGCCGCGTCCACCGGCGCCACCGGATTGCTTTTCATCTCTCCGTTCACATTGAACCCATCTCCATATTTGATTCCTTCTTCCTGGTGATTCTCCCTCCGAGGTTGTTCCTGACTCATCTTAATTAATTCTTCAACACACACCGTTTTCTATTAATTTGTTTATTTTCGTGATGCGTAGGCAAAGTTTAAAGGATGTGGAATGAGATAAGATGGATTATATATATATATATATATGATTAATGATTTATTAGACGTATGTGCATGGGGCATGCAGTGATGACACATGCCAAACGTTAGAGAGAAACACGGTGGGCTTGCGAGCAACACATGGCGTGAAACAAGTTAGGACTTGTTTTTATGTGGCTTAAAGAAACCCTTGGTTATTGATGTTTGTTTGAGAAAGCCAAGATAATTGTCGTTTAGAGCGTCTTTGCCATGACCGAGTCCATTTATAATAATTTGTTGCCCTTAATTTTTTCCTTTATTATAGTATATGAGGAAAAAAATGCTAGATAGTCCTTTAATTAATATCTTTTCATCCACTTAAAACATGTTTGTTTCTCCGTTTTCAGTCATCGATCGAACCAGCGTTTAAGCAAAAATAAGGAGTATTGTTGCTTCTCATACAACTGTGCTTTAGAATGTGTTAACGAGATCCGACGCTTAAACAAACATGCCCTTAATTATCCTATTGCGCTTTTTTTTATCACTTTTATCTTAATTTCTTTAGTCTCTAAAAATTATAGAGAAGTCTTTTACGTAAATAACATTTGCGTTATTGTACGTTGTCGTACATTAATCATTTTTTGGTCTATATCTCATTAGCACTTTCATTTTCTATTATTTTCTCATCAAATCATTGACTACTTTCTCAACCCCTCCCCCCGTCCGTAATTTAGTGAATACAGCAGAACATAAAAAACTGGATGGAAATTAGGACAAGATTTTCGTAAACAGTTTTGGTCAAATAAATGAAAAAATTGTACTCCATAGACCATAGTATAATCTCCTTGTGTTCGATTCTATGATCTTTCTCTAATGTATAATCAACTAATAGAAAATCCATACATTATGTGATTATTTTATTCATAAATTTTTTTTTAGGGTTAAATCTATTAGTATTTATAAGTTCCAGTCATTTTTTTTAGTTCTTTTCCTCTTCATTTTTTTTTCCTCCTTTTTTCACCCCTCTTTTTTTTTTACTTATTTTCACTTTTTCTTTCCTTCTTTTTTTATCTTATTTCCGATCTATCATTGATTTCATCTAAAACCAACCTCAATTAACTTGGATTAAAGGTGTTGTTGATCTTAATGTTGATGTTGAAAATGAGAGAATAATAATTCAAAATCAACACCAAATCTGCCATAAAAATTACTAAAAATTAAATCATTTTAAACAAAATACTAAAAAAAATTTATAGACAAATATTTTCCTTTTTAAGATATTAGCATTAAAAATATTATTTTATCAATGTCGTCATTGGTCCAAATAATACTAGTTCGATTCTTTTAAACAAGGTCTCAGGTTTGGATCTTGTAGATTGAAAAAATGTAATATTTTGGAGGAAAAACTCAATTAAAGGTAGTTAATCAAATTCTTCAGTGTTAAAAATAATGATGCATGAAATCACAGACCAAGAGATGATGAATTGATTTTAAAATAATTTTATATCCAAATCAAAGTTTTTTGCAAAACATTTTGTATTAATCCAAGAGAGTAAGATTTGTTATAAACACGCTTATGCTTTTCCTCAACACAGGTTATGGTTTAAAAACAACATACAAATAAAAAATCAACAACCAAGTTTTAAGAACCTTAACCAATAAGCAATAAAGATTTGAAGGAATAAAACAAAGAATGCATACAAAGATTTATACTAGTTCGATTTCTAGGAAATCTACATTCAGTTAATCCGTAGTAAACCAACTAGGATTTTTTCACTATAATCTTTGAGTTACAATCAAACTCATAAACAAATGCATACCACAAATGCCTAAACTCTTAAAAAACCTATCAAGATCTAAACCTACATGTAATAAATCCACTACATGCACACCATTGAGAAACCTACTCGATGAAATCAAAAAATTAGAAATGCAAGTCAAGGAACAATTTCACCTAATATGTGAAGAATGTGAAAGTTTGAAAACATATCCTTTATAGTATCAACTTCCCTTCATGATCCTTTGCAACGATTCATTGTACTCATTGAAAAGATGTTTTCAATCAACTATCAAAGTAGTGATGACACTAAGAGATTTAAAGAGTCTCTCAACAAAAATCACAATGTAAAATATGAGAGAAAAAGTGTCACACACTAAGTTCTTTGAAAAACTTATTTTATAGCCTCATAACCAAAATAGTCAATTATGTCATAAGATAGTCGACTAAATTATTCTTCACATCACCTGGATTTTCTGATGAACAAATTGTTGATTATATCACCATATTGTTGACTACTTGTGAAAGCGGAAACTCATGAAATCCAATATATAGTCGATTAGATACTAAATATAGTCTACTAAATGTGAATCAATCTCAATTCTAAAAGAGTAAAAGATCAATTTAGTTTATTATATCATCAAGCATATAGTCGATTATATTGATGTAAAGTTGAAACTTAATGATTTTTAAAACTAAATTACAAATGTTTCAACTCACTTAGGCTAAGTACCTTAGATTAATGCAACACCAATTATTTTGAGCTTGTTGAATCTACATATCCTAGTCTATGATATATATATATATATATATATATATATATATATATATATGTGTGTGTGTGTGTGTGTTAGTGTGTGTGTGATATCACACCCAATCAAACATACACAATAACAATCATCATAACCAACTTTAATTTTTTATAAATACTACTTCAGTGACATTAAATATATATACGTTAAAAACATTAATATTATGCTTATAACATCGAATACACATATCATTAATAACATTGAGTAATATTATTAATTACTGTATATTATACTAGTATTTAATAAATGAAATAAATGTTGTCATTTAATGTTTGTATAAATACTATTGTGTTAATAACATCAATTATATATAGGTATATAGCATTATTAATGTTTCATGCATTTAATTTGAATGCAGTAAATGTTATAGATATTATATATAAATGTTCAATGTATTTAATATAATAGAAATATTTAATGTATTTAAATAAATACATTAAACTAACTATTTATATCTCTTTAAAAAACTAACTATCCATATAGATAAATACATAGTTAGATTAATTTTTCAAACAATAATAAAATATTGATCTAAGATTTGATCACCTAGTTAATTTATAATTAAATTTGAGTTAAAAATTGAATTTATTAAATAAATGGGTTAAAATATAATAAAGTATATTACTTCCATTTTATTTATAAAACCAAAATTAGAATTGGTGTTTGTTATTTTTTATAAGACTTAATTCATAATGTTTAATTATTTTTAGTTTAAATTATCCTTAATTAAAAAGAAGAAAGAGATTGTATTAGTAAATATTTAGAAGAGGGAGAAGAATGTGAATGATAATGGTAATTTTGAAAAAAAAAATATAAATTAAAGGCAAATTTATGACTATCAATTAAATTATTTTTTAATGATGATAAATTAGGTAATTCAATTTCTGTAATTGGGTTTTATTGCAATTAGGATTAATAGCGAAAGTATATATATAAATAATTAGATTCACATATTCAAATTTTGATCAAATTACATATTTGATTTTTTATCTTTTGTGTTTAATTTAATCCTTTATTTTTTTTAAATTGATTCAAAATAATTTTTTCATTCATTTAATATTGACTTTTGCTAATGAAATAAAAATATTAACAACTAAAAATCAACACAAAAGTGTAATCTTTTGTAAGTTTATTCTTCTTTCTCCTCTCCTGCATCATCATCACCCATAGCTACTACCACACACCTAACCACTATAGCCTTTTGACACGTGCAACCAAGTCAGACACCACTACCATCAATTGGCACGCCACCACCTCCTCCCAAAACATTGACACGCTCCCCATGACCACCATTGCCACTCAAACAACAACAACCCCAAACACCATCTAAAACATCACAATGCACGCACCACCATCAAATTTCTTAGGTGATACATAGGAATGATCTTGATGGGACACACGACAGAAGGGAGCATAGGGAGGATTAAAGAGGGAGTGGAGGAGGGAGGAGGGAGAAGGGAGAAGAAGAAAAGGATCAAGTGAAGAGACGGAAAAATGTAATGACAATTTTTATTTATTAATGTCTTTATTTCGTTAATATTAAATAAACAAAATAATCATTTTAAATTAATTTAAAAAAGATAAGTGAGTAAAATATATTTTTAAAAATATAAAGGATCAAATTGAAAAAACAAAAATAAATGAATAAATAAGTTATTTGGTCTAAATTTTTAAATTAATTTATATTTATTTTATTTTTATATAAAATTAACCTATAAATAAAAATGTGTAATATAATTATAATTTTAAATTGAGTGGGAAGTTGAATTCAATCGAACTAAAAAAAAAAAGAATAGTACTCCATCTGCAAACGATTAAAGAGTAATAAATTCTTATGAAGTGAAGGGGTGTAGATTGAGTCCACCAATTTTGAGCCCTAATTGAATAATGAAAAGGATTAAAGAGTATGTCTCACCGTATTCTTCCGTCTCCGTCACGTGTCTTATGCCACCACGCAGTGACTACTAGTCACTGACAATGTGTGAGCAAATGCAAACATAAACCAAGCCTTTTCATTTGCATTCCGTCTGCAATTTCTCTTCTTCTTCTTCTTTGTTCTCATGGCTCCGAAACGACGTCCTAAGGTAGGTCGTTTCACATTCCCTTTTCTCATTCAATCAATCACTTTTTTCTTCTCTCCATGAACTAAATCGTGTTTGTGATTTGCAGAAAGGCGAGTCGCGAATGGACGCAGCACTAGACGCCATGAAACCCTACGGCTTCCCCAACAGACTCGTCCGAACAACCGTTAACAGTCTCCTCAAAGTAAAAAAAAAAACAAATTCTATTCTCTTCGTTCGACCTAAATTATTTGATTTGATTTGATTATATCGCAAAATCATAATGTTTGTGGATTTAGGTTTACGGTGGCAACGATGGCTGGTTCTTCATCGAAGAATCCGCGTACTCTCTGCTGATCGAGACGCTTCTTGAAAAACAAGCCAATTCTTCACCTCAGGTAACTTTACTTCTGTGGTTTCTTACCCTCCAAGCAACTATATGGTCTCTACATTTTTTTTATTTGCTGCTATCGTTATGTCGTAATGCATTGCTTCAATCGTAATAACTTTTTCATTTGTGATTTATCTGGAACTGTTTTCTGTTTATGTTGTGGACTTGTTTGCTTGCTTTGAAAAAACTGAGTCAAATTTTGTCGAACGGAACGGCATCATATTCACACAAAACAATTAGTTCAGGAAAATTTAACCAAGATCTGCCTCTTGGGAATTGGATTGTTTATTTGATTCTCTTTCTAGAAACAAATTAGCATATCTAACAGCTGGTTTATGTGGTTGGCTCGTTTAGTTCAATGTAGAAAGGTATGAATACCCCGGGTTTTTCGTAGGGAAATTCCATTTTTATTTTTACTTGTTTCGTAGGGAAATTCCATTTTTATTTTTACTTGTAAGTTTCGTTTGTTCGTAGAATAAGACAATAAGACGTTCCTTGATTATTATTTTTTTTAATAAGCCTTGACGTTTTTAATTTTGGAGGGTGACAGGGAGTTCTTGGTTTATCTCATGGCAGCTCCTGGAACACTTTTCCCAGCTGATATTTTAAGCACCAAGAATAGTGCCTTTAAGTCTTACAATCCCAAGATTTTGTTTATTTTACCTTCCACTAAGAATGCTGAATTTTCTTACTCAAGACTTATCCCACCTTCTCATGCTGGATATAGTAGTCAAAATCCTGTCATAAGAGATCTCATTCACTGCCCTGTAGTGAAAAATCATATTTTGAGAAGTCAGAGCCATCACACTTGGGTTTGAGCAGAGACACTGGAGTTGGTCCTTTTAAAATTCCTAATAGAGGGACTCCTAACCAGCTAGAAAATTTGCTATCCTTGTCTGGTACTTCTCTGTACAAAGGGACTCTTGGAATGAATATTGGTGATGGGATAAGATTGAATATCAATGTTGCACCATATACTCATAAGTCATAACAGCCCCAACGATCCTTGTTGCCTTTTTGCAGATCTTAACGCATTTGAAATAAAAGGAACAGGCAATGCCCCTGTGCATAACAAAACTGTGGAAAATAAACCTCCTGAGCTTAAAAGTACTGAAAACAATACTGTTCCTGGTCAATCCCCAGTGCCATTGATGTGGAAGAATCATCATGCTTACAATAAAGTCCCCAGGAAAACTTATCATAACCCTGATGAATGCAATTCTCCGTTATTTGTTTCGAACGGGTTCTTCTACATCTGAAAAGATTGACATTAGTAGTTCCAAACTATCTTATAATTCAAATATAACTAATGATGCAAATTCAAATATTGTTTTGTGTGAAGGATGGTTTGGTAGAGGCTAATCCAGATGGTACCAATGAGGTAACACCTGCTGGATGCTCAAACAGTGCCCTTCTAGCTTGCTCTAACACACAAACTTCTGATGATACACCGTTAACTAATCAGGCAATGGATACTGTATCGTCATCCAGTGGAACTGGTATTCAACTTCCCATCAATGGTGTGGATACTGTATCTGCAAAAACTGAGATTGGTAGTGAACTTCCCATCAAGTCTGTAGACATTTCATCAGTACCCAGTGAACCTGCTAATCAACCTTTAATCACGGCTGCCAGTGAAACTCCCATTGAGGCATTTGAAGAATCAGGTTATCAATGCAGAAAAAGAAATGAGGCTGCCAGTGAAACTCCCATGGAGGCAGAAAAAGAATCAGGTAATCAACTTTCCATTTTCGTTATTCTTTTAATTGGTTTTCAAGCAAAAGTTCAGAGCATAACTAAACGTATTTGTGATTAATTATCTCGTATGTTACTATCTTGGCAGAGTTTCAGCCAGTAAAAAAATTGGCTTTGGCAGAAAATCGTGTATCAAAGTCCCCACAACTTGGGACGGGACTTAGTGACAAAAGGTATAAACCTAGCTATGGCTGGATATCTAATGATGACGAGGAGGAAGAAGAGCTAATAGAGCTACCTCTTGCTCCGTGGTTAAGTGGGGTAAATTAGTGTAAACAGGACAGGGTATAACATATAGTTAGTAGAAGAGAACTATACTCTTCGAAAATGAACAAGGACAAAATGAGTAATTTTAGTCATTGATAGGAATGGTTAATATTTTCACATAATCATGGTTTATTATACATGTGTACTGAATATGGACCTATATACTTTTCTCATTAATGTTTGATAAAGAGTCGACCTATCATAGTGTATGTAGTCAGTAGCAAAAGGGATAAGCATGTCCACCTTGTAAGTTTTATTTTTTGGTGAATACATTTTGAGTTATATAAGTTTTTTGTTTTAATATGATTAAGAACTTTAATTGCAATGTAGCAAAAAAAAAAAAAGAACTTTAATTGCACCGTCTATGGTTACCATGAAGATTGCATATAGATTTTTTGTATTCATTGATTACATATATAGATAAAAGTTACATTCTGTTAGAATGACATTTAGTCATTTCTTAGCTCAATTATTTTCTATTTCACTCTTAAGAATCTTAAACTTTTGAGGAATATGCCAATTAAAATCTGGCTAAAAGCTAGATAAATTTTATTACATCTGTACGGTTGTTTTCCCTATCAATAAAAACATGACAAGAATGTGTAATTTTTTTATCTACTTTATTCTTTCAAATCTTATAGTTGGAGTATTAAAGACGACATTATATTTTTATTGGAAAATGACATTTTAAATGTCTAAACCCTTAAATATAATTTATGTTTTGTCAGTTAATAGGTTTTCCCTTTTTGTGAATAGAAAAGCAACAGTAGAGTATACATATTTTAAAAGTTGAATCGGACTCCCCACCTGAATTGGACAGATTACGAACTTATAACTTGTGTGTGTGTGTGTGTTTTATTTAAAACTTGTGTTTCTGATACGATTACACATTATTATAGCTGATTACAGACCAGTGTCTTTTTTGTTTAATGAATTAAAGACCAAATTTAACCGGTTAATGAAGATCTAACTCTGGTTAAATCAATTAAATTTCAGCAGTCTAGCTAATTTAGTTTTCGAAGTATTGAAGAGAACTATGCAAATTAATTTGAGAGTACACGTTCATTAAATTTTCAACGGTCAATACCTAAAGTATTGAAGAGAGCCACAAAAATAAATTCAGGAGTATCATACACATTATATAGTAAATACCTAAGGGCCGTTAATTGGATTTCTGAAAGTCATGTTTTCAGGAAATATTATTCTATGAATATGTTTGGTTGTTTTGGTATTTTAGAAAGAAAAAATGTTCAATGAAAAAAATAAATGTGTAAGAAGAAATATGGAAGAATAATGTGAGAAGAGGTAGTTATTGTAGAAAATAACTTCCAATCACATGTTAATGCAAGATACTTACCTCTCCATTGGAATAGGAAGTAACACTAATATGAGCATTTGATATTTTTGGAAATTAATCATTCTTGAGAATGTTTTTATAAAACTTATACCAATATGAGAACGTGATATTTCTAAATTCACATTCTCAAGAATCTATCTTGATATCTTAAAACAAACTCCCCCAAAATGGATGAGCTTGTCAACTTTTAATGTTTTTTAAAATATTAAGATTAAAAAGTTAGTTGGATTGAATTTTTCGATCAATTAGTTGGATGGAATTTAAATTAATTAAATTGATCTAAAAATTAATTTTCATGCAGTTCATTTTTTAAGGTAATGTTTACAATTAAATTGAATGTTTACAATTCATTGTAAAAAAAGTGAAATCTAAATTTACTTATAAATTAAATTTCATGTTATTTTTTTATCATAATATGGATGTAAAGTATCAATTGACTTTGTTAATGATTAATTTTCATCATAGAGCTTAATTGTTCAAGTTTAGTGGGATATAACTTTCCAACTATTATTTTTTTATTTGTAATACTCGAATCCAAGACTTTACTTCGAGATTTAAGTTCAATATCTCAAATCAAAGACACATTGATTTGTGTTTTAAACATCTTAAGGTATGTGTAGATACTAAAACAACTAGTTTTTGGGTATAGGAATTAAAATATAAATATTGTGTAAGTTTTTTGTTTGGTCAACGAGATTGTCCAAATATAAAGATCAAATAAGTAATTAAACTCTATAATTAATTATATAATGGATGGTTAATTCAGTATGAATGATCTAAAAATTGAGAGATGTCTAGTTGGTTATTTTTGGGGTCAAGCAATATTTAAATAAAGAAAAACATTTAAGTCTTTAGAAATTAAATAAGTTTAATTGAAAAACTTAACCAATTAAATTTGACATTTTATTTATTTGGATTCCCTATCATTCAGAATGTGTTATTGATCCTTAAAATCTCAAACTTTATTTTTTAACACTTTTGATTGGTTAATAAACTAACTCAAGATTCTTGTGATTCAACTAAGATTGCTACATTGTTTAAAAGTTTTACTTTCTTTGTATCCATATATGTACAATTGCATATTCATTACTACAAAAACCTATTTCACGACATCAAATCTAAGAAGGTTGCATTAAAAACGTCTTAGAATGATATACATGACAAATTTGTAAATAAAAACAAATATTCAAAGACAATTTTAAAAAAATCATCTTTGAAAACAAGTGTTCAAAGTGTCTAAAGACTGTTTTTCTAAAAATCGTATTTAAAATTCATTCTAATTCTTGTTTCGTTTGCCTTTTCTCTCGGTTGATCTCATTCGCTATTTATTGTTTTTTCCAAATTTAAATCCAAAAATCCTCTAGAACTCTCACCCCGTTCCTCTATCTCCCAAATTTCTTCCGCAAAAACCTAGTTTCTCCATAATAAGGCGTCCACATCACATCGCGCATGCTACTCCCGTCACCAAACCACTCAGTGGACCCGAAGTCAGAGAGCTTAAGCTTGTTCCCTTCATCGAACAGGAGATTGTCTGGCTTGATGTCCATGTGTGCAAGTCCTAAGGTGTGACAGTGCGTGACGACTTCCTGTTTGAGGAGGGAGGTGGCATGGGGCTTCGACAATAACCAACGGGTTCAACCTGCTCTCGCTTGTTCTATACAAAGACGGTCATACAACTGTCTTAGAAAGGGATATACAATCGACGTAAAGAGCGCCTTTTGAAGTAGTGATTACCCACTCTCTAATAAGAGTTTTCTTTTAACACACTTTTTATTTTTATTTAAAATCTATTTGAAATTCAAAATCACTATTTTTTAATAAATTTAAAATATAAAATAAAATTATGTTTAAGTAAACACATTAAAAAGTTTTTTACTAGCATAGCGTGTTATATAACTTATTTTTAATTAAAAAAAGTGAACCATAAATTAGTTATAAATGGCAATTTATTATGCTTTGTAATTATTCTAATAAACTATGAAATCCAATATTAACTTTATGATATGAATCTGATCAATTTTTAATGATATATTCATAGTTATAACACTAATATTTCTTAATCATTAAGTAAATATATGTATATATTGTGCTTCGATTCAACTTTTTCTCTAACTATTATTCGCAAGCAATTTTATGAAACGATGTACACAGAATTTGAATTATTGAAACAGAAAAGCCATTTGCATTAAACTTTTGCATATGATGATGGTTCATAAAACTAAGAAAGGAGCCATGAATGGTTGTTCTTTAATAAAAAGGAAGAAAAAAAATGATCAACATAGGAATAACAAAAGTTTGCGAGATCTGACAAAAAATTATCAGTACAAGTAACACAATTATTATCGAAAGAGAAAATTAAGTAAAAATCAGTCATTATTATTTATTAAAAGATGAACAAATCAATCAATAATAATAAAAGAAAGTTAATGAGAATATTCATGAATTGAAGGACATGAATGATGAAGGAAAAAAGCGTACTTGTATAATATGAGTAAAGACTTAAGATGATATGAGCTCCACGTAGACTATTCATGAGACACGTAGGTTCCCATGTCAACATCGAATTGACGCGTTTATCTAGCGCGGTGATCGTAGCGTATCCAAGTGTGCATGTCATTTTCGTTATTTAGCCAAATTCTGAGCCCATATTATTACGGGCCATTCCATTCCAACGCTTCTTCTTCTATTCGCCCAAGTATTTTTTCCCTCCCAACACTTTTCCCCGAGTCCGTTCCTTGACCCTGAAAGCCACACGACACAGAAAAACCGAAGAAAAGGAACCGACCACTGAGCCGAGAATCACGGAAACTTGATTCCGATTGTAGTTTAGAATTGGAAAGTGAGTTCAATTTCGCTTTGATGAGTGAGAGAGTGAAGAAAGATAAGCAAACGGGGGAGAAAAGGGAGAGGATGAAGAACATCTTCAAGAAACTTCACATAGGTAGCAGCCACGATCCTCATCGTTCCAATGAGCCTTCGCCGCCTGTGCCGTCGCCGTCGTGCGCCACCGATCAGTCTCAGATCTCCGCCGCCACTCCGGCGAGTCCCTCGTCGGCGTCCACTGTGGTTGTGACTCCCGGCGGCGGCGGCGCGAATCCGGTGGTGAACCGGCAGGACTTTTTCTCGTCGGAGGAGGAGTTTCAGGTGCAGCTAGCCCTAGCTATCAGCGCCTCCAATTCGGATTTCCGCGAGGATCCTGAGAAGGATCAGATTCACGCGGCGACGCTGTTGAGCTTGGGAGGCCATCGAATCGATTCGACGAGGAACAAGGACGATGTGGCGGAGGCTCTGTCGAGGCAGTACTGGGTAAGGTCTTGCACTCTTGCTCAATTGTCGAAATTCACTTCCTGCAATGTTGCTCTTTCGTTGTGATTAATTGAGGCGATGCTGTGAATTGCTCTTGATTTGTACTTTTAGTGAATTCAGTTGTGTGTTTGGAACTTTAATTTGTTCTTTTAGTAAATTCATTTGTGTATTGGAACTTAGATTTGGGGCTTTATATGTGTCTAGGGCTAGTACTCCGGTGAAGTTCGAAATCTGTTTTTGATCAGCGAGGTAAAATTTGGTTTCTGCTGAAAACAGACGGAACTTTGATAGAATCTGAATTCTGATTTATTGCTCATTAGCAGAAGTTGTTATGCCCAGCTCTCTGTTTATATTCTGGAGTGATTTGATTGGGCAAACAGTGGTCAAACGATATTGAAGATTTAGGTGCTTTTTTTGGAAGTTCAATGTATCTCTAGAAATTAGAAATGTGGATTGCTGATTTAGAATCATCGGGTGCTTATGTGTGCTTGATGTCGAAAAAAAAAAAAACAAGAAGGAACGTTTATGATTGAATTGTTAAACTGGTGCAGTGGCAATTTGCCAAACATTTGTTCAGACAGTTTACATTTTTACTGTATGATAAGATGAATTTTCTGCCACAATCAGCAGTTGATTGTTTTACAGCTGTTGTGTCTGTGATTGACTTTCTACGGCATATATTTTTTAAGAAGATTGTATAAATGTTTCTTTTATGTAAACTTATTATTTCACACTCACACACTTCATCGTATGGTATTGTTTAACTCTGTCATTGTCGTACGCATTGTCATCAGCAGTAAGTGAACATGTACCCTTTCATTTATTTTTATCCGTTGATCACCAAGAAAGAAATAATCAAATTATAAATTGCATTTAGTGAAGATGGAATGCTCACCACTTGTTTCAACTACATTTATGCTTCTTTCACCTATTCTGTTTAATGACCATTTCTTGAACTGTACCTGTTTTGATTATCTTGCACTTCTTTTGTTGACCAGGAATATAATGTGCTTGACTATGAGGAGAAAGTGGTAGATGGTTTTTATGATGTATATGGGCCCTATAATGATTCAGTAATGCCAGGAAAGATGCCATCTCGAACAGATCTTGAAGCAAACCCTGGAGGTTCTGAGTTGGTCATTGTTAATCGATCAATTGATCCTGCTCTGGAAGAACTGATACAAATTGCACAATGTATTGTGTTAGACTGCCCTGTCTCTAGTTTGGCACAAAGGCTTGCTGAACTTGTTACAAGTCATATGGGTGGTCCTGTAAAGGATGCTGGTATAATGTTAGCTAGATGGACAGAAACAAGAGCAGAGTTAAGGACATCTCTTCACACAATTGTACTGCCTCTTGGGTCCTTAAATATTGGGCTCTCTAGGCATCGTGCTTTGCTATTCAAGGTTAGTATTTTGACTTCCATTGGTGATTAAAGTCTTGTTAGTCATAATGTAAGTTGTTGTTAGGTTATTCCAAGTATAATCTGCACAAAAATTCCAGACAAAACTACGTTAAAAGAAAAAGAAAAGTGTAACATGATATTTGCCATAACTATTAAATATTTATATCACTTGAAAGAATTTTTGAAAAGAAATTATCAATAATTAAAGTAATTCAGATAGTTTTCTTTAGAATTATTCAGAGTAAATATTCCCTGCTAATCTAGCCTGGGCATGCATTCAGAAATATATTTGCTGTAACTATGCTTAACTGGGAAAGTGAGAAAGTGCTGCTCACTTTATCAAGATTAAGTCATCTAACTAATGGCTGACTGTGCTCGTCAGTACTTCTTCTAACACTTCTGCAGGTTTTTAACCTTTGGGTTTATAGTAGTAATGTAGTTGCTAAGCTAGTTTTGCATGAGATTTGAGAATAGATCTTCTAGTTAAATTTAGTATTTATTGTGTGCATTTTAGAGGATCATATTAGGTTCATTATGAATTTATCATGATGTGCTAAACTTCTTGATCTATTGGTTGTATAATATACTTTGTTTTTTCTGCATTCAGGTATTAGCTGACAACATTAATATGCCTTGTAGACTATTAAAAGGTAGTCATTACACTGGTGTGGAGGACGATGCTGTCAACATTATAAAGTTGGAGGGTGAAAGGTCAAGGCTTTTACATCTTTGTATTTTTCTTGTATTTGTTAATTTACTGATTTATGTATGCATGTGCATATCATATGCATGCCTATGTACTCTTGGAAATGGTTGATGCAATCATTGGATGTCTCTGTAAGTTTACCCAGAAAGTTTATGTTTTGGTACTGACGTCTCCTACTCTGCTTTCAGGGAGTTTTTGGTTGATCTCATGGCTGCTCCAGGGACGCTTATCCCAGCTGATATTTTAAGCACCAAGGATAGTGCCTTTAAGTCTTACAATCCCAAGATTTTGCCAAGTTTACCCTCCACTAAGGATAATGAATTTTCTTACTCAAGACCTATCCAACCATCTCATGGTGAAGGTAGTAGTCAAAATTCTGTG
The DNA here is from genome assembly GCA_013407115.1 of Glycine latifolia. Classification (NCBI taxonomy): domain Eukaryota; kingdom Viridiplantae; phylum Streptophyta; class Magnoliopsida; order Fabales; family Fabaceae; genus Glycine; species Glycine latifolia. The sequence continues at coordinate 35,228,525 of CM023960.1, forward strand.
ATAAAAGATTATTCACTGCCCTGGAATGGAAAACCATATTTTGAGAAGTCAGAGCCTTCAAACTTAGGTTTGAGTAGAGACAGTGGCGTTGGTCCTTCTAAAATTCCTAATAAAGGGACTCCTAACCAACTAGAAAATTTGCCAGCCTTGTCTGGTGCTTCTCTGTACAAAGGGACTCTTGGAATGAATACAGTTGGTGATGGGACAAGATTGAATGTCAATGTTGTACCATATACTAATAACAGCCCCAGTGACTCTCGGAACCTTTTTGCAGATCTTAACCCATTCCAAATAAAAGGAATGGGGAAGGCCCCTGTGCATAACAAACCTGTGGAAAATAAACCTCCTGAGCTTAAAAGTACTAAAAACAATAATGTTTCTGGTAGACCCCCAGTGCCACTGATGTGGAAGAATCGTCATGCTTACAATGAAGACCCCAGGAAAACTAATCATAACCCTAACGATTACAACCCTCCCTTATTTGTTTCCAATGGTTCTTCTACGTCTGAAAATATTGACCTTGGTAGTTCCAAACCATTGTATAATTCAAATATAAATAATGATGTAAATGCTCAAACTTTGGCGCAAGTTACTGGTTCAGTTTCACCACCTACTGTACCTAAACTGAACCAGATTGAGGATCTCAATGCTGATTTTAACCAGGGGGATTTGGAAGATTCTCAGTACGTCATGGTAGAAGAAGGTAGAGAACCTGAAAATGTTGAAATCAGACATCATGATCAGAGGAAGTGTACATATGACAGATACATGGGAAGCAATTTGAAATTAAAAGATCCAGAGAGTCCTAGCCCATCAATTGATGCCATCACAAACAGGGTTGATCAAATATTGGATGATGTAGATGTTGGTGAATGTGAGATTCCATGGGAGGATCTAGTTCTTGGTGAAAGAATTGGTATAGGTAATGCCGTAATATACATGATTTGTCTTCATTTTCTTGTTGAAATGTCATTCATATTTACTGAAAACTTGATATTGCTCTGATTTACTATTTAATTTAGTGGAGCTCTCCATAGATGCAAATCAATCATTAGTGACCTATATCTAGCATTAATTTCTTCCCTATTTTTCAATTGATTAAATTACTTTTAATTTTAATTTTTATTGTTCAAGCATGGTCCCAAGGTTGTACCGAGCTTATTTAACTACTCAAAATTTCATATTTTTACATGTGATATACCCATTCACAAGGATTCAGAAGTATGTTTAGTGGTAGTTGGGGAGGCTCTTGTGTGTTTTAAGTGTTGCATGACTGCAGCTATGTTTCTGGAGTTTTTTTATTTAAATTTTAATATATATGTTCATGCTTTGTTTTAAATAGGTTCATATGGAGAGGTATACCATGCCGACTGGAATGGCACAGTGAGTTCTTTAATTCCTTTTCATACTTGCTGGGAAGATTATTGTTGTAGATTGAATTGGAAAATTTTATGTTCTCATTCTGAGTGATGGTGATGCTATACTTCTATCTGCATGATTCGAATGTAAAGATAATGATGATGATAATATAAAGATATTTCCTGTTCAGATCATTTAGATAACCTTCTTCATGAATGGTTAGATGTTCTGCATTCTTCCTAATTGAGTCAATTAAACTTCTGTTAAGAACTGAGAAGCACAAGATCAACACTCTGGAAGCTTTAGCCTGTTGAAGGTCTTGAAGACCCTTTTTTTATGTTTTCTAGCCATTATGAAAGCCTTCTATATTACTGGATAATCATCTCTTATTATGGGCCTATGACATTATAACTGGTTGATTCAATCTGTTCAAAGCCTACTAATTAAAGAATTTGGGGAATGTATATACTACACCCTTGCTAAATTCCCAGAAAATCTGAAGAAAAGGAAAGGGGAAAAAGATGAAAAGACTCTGATAATCTCTTAGTCTTACTAGGCTAGTAAAGTCTCAATCATTTCCCAGTTTCTTAATTTCAGAAGTTTTCCCCAAAACATAAGGATTTCTAGTCTCTGATTTTCTGACTGATGATCTGCTGTTGAAATATTAGGAGGTTGCTGTGAAGAAATTTTTGGATCAGGATTTTTCAGGTGCTGCATTGTCAGAATTCAAAAGAGAAGTAAGTACTAATTTATTTTATTTTATTTTTTTGAATAGAACCATTATTATTATTATTATTTGTATAAGAGAAATGGAAAGAAATGGTGTAAACTTGTGAATTTCAAAAAAATCATTTTGTTACTTTCAATTTAGAACTACTCAGAAGATTTGGGCAGAAATACCAATAGGAAAAAAAATAAGTTGACAGGCAGTGGTTTCATGGGTAAAGGTCCACCATCATTATCTTCCTAAAGGTCAAAACTAATCTGTTTTATCTTTTTGCTGCAAGGTACGGATAATGCGTAGGTTGCGTCATCCAAATATTGTTCTTTTTATGGGTGCTGTTACTCGTCCTCCGAATCTCTCAATCATTTCAGAGTATCTACCAAGGTATATAGCTTTTTCCCTTCTGTCTTTATTAAATATTTTTACAAAATAATGATAACTTCTTGTTGCCCATATTGACATTTGCAACCTTAGCTATTTTCCATGTTACTCTTTTCATATTTACGTGTCTCACCAGTGTTACTAATGTACCATTTTGCAGAGGAAGCTTGTACCGAATTCTCCATCGCCCTAATTGTCAGATTGATGAGAAACGGAGAATAAAAATGGCTCTGGATGTGGTATGAAATAATTACACTCTTTCCTTTCCAACCATCATTTATGTCAATAAACTTTCACATTTTGAAATTCTCCTATTTACAGGCTAGGGGCATGAATTGCTTACACACCAGCACACCTACAATTGTTCATCGAGATCTAAAGTCTCCAAATCTTTTGGTTGATAAGAACTGGAATGTTAAGGTATATGATTGAAAACTTATGCAGATTATAGTATTTGCTTATTCTTTATTATCACATATAACATAATTAAAGAGTGCATAAAAAGTAGTGCAATAAAATAATAACAAGGCGATGATGATGATGGTGATGATGTATTGTTGGAATGATAGTTTTATGAGAGTAAAATAAAGATTGTTGGGTTACAGCAGTTTTTAAACTTAGCAAGTTTAGCCATCTTAACTGATATTTGGATTTTGAATCAGCCCAGCCTAAAGCTGAAAACGGAACCAGGTAATAGTTTGAGTTGGGTTGCTCAGGTTTGGTCAGGCTTGCTTGGGTTTTGAACAGTTGTAATCACATGGAAAATGTGTGTTTAGTCACTCTAGTGTCTAAAATGTGAAAGATATTTCTGTCATTGTTGCTTTTTTTTTTTTTTCTGAACATATTTCTTGAATTATGTATACATAAATTTCTGAGCTATTTTATATAATCTTGGCTTAGTTAAAATTAAGTGACTCTTTCTACAGGTATGTGATTTTGGGTTGTCGCGGTTGAAGCACAACACTTTTTTGTCATCCAAGTCAACTGCTGGAACGGTGAGAATATGAGAAAGTCTTTGTTATTCTGTAGCTCATTTGTTTAGACACATGCAGCATGTGTCTGATCTGCATTCTCTACATTCCACTGACATGATTTTATCAATATGTTAGCCGGAATGGATGGCTCCTGAAGTTCTCCGCAATGAACCCTCAAATGAGAAGTGAGTTGTTATTTATTTAAGGTTTTTATTCTTGATTTTCATCATCATTTCATATCTTATTTGTGTAATCAATGTCTGTCCATAATTGCTTCACTCTACTAGGTCTCTAAAATGTGAATGGTATTGAGCTAGTCACAGCAGCTGACCTGCTCCTATTAAAACAATACTTGTAACAATTTCATATCTCACAAGTAAAATAGGTTCTGTTAGGCCTTTCTTACAGATTTTCGCATGATGAAAAGCATTTTCTTGACTTGCAAGCATTTTTAAATCATTTGGTAATTAATAGTGAATCCCCATTTCATTGGTGTGTTCTATTACTTGATTGTTATCTCCAATCATAAAAAGCTTATTTTTATTTTTATTGATATTTGTGGTAAAATATTAATGCTTGGCAGACATGGCTACAGCAGTTTGAAAAGCAAAATACTGGAAATTTATAAAGTTTAGCAATTTAAGATTTGAACATATATTTAGATTCACATATATGGTAGTTTCTACTTTTCTTGTATCACTATATAGCTGTGTCTATCGAGTGCATCTCTATTAATCATCATTTCAAATACAGATGTGATGTTTATAGTTTTGGAGTCATCCTATGGGAGCTTGCCACTCTAAGGTTGCCGTGGAGTGGAATGAATCCTATGCAAGTTGTTGGTGCCGTTGGTTTCCAAAACCGTAGACTTGATATTCCTAAGGAAGTGGATCCTATGGTTGCTAGAATAATCTGGGAGTGTTGGCAACAGTAAGCATGTTCAACTTAAAGTTTGTTTTATTAATTTTTTTTCTTCCACGTACCATTAAATGATTTCAGGAAATTTTACAACTACACTACATTCTCCAGTTTGACATTTTTCTCCCCCCCCCCCCCCCCCGTTTCAGGGATCCAAATTTGCGGCCCTCGTTTGCACAACTCACAGTGGCTCTAAAGCCTCTGCAGCGTCTGGTTATCCCATCTCATCATGACCAGATAGCTCCACCTATGCCGCAGGAGATTTCTGTAAATTCAACCCCCTGAATGTCTCGCTTCAAGTGTGAATAATTAGGCATTTTGCATAGTTATGTGCGTATAAACTATAAAGGTAACAAAGAACACAATAAAAGGGAAAAAAAATATCAAAACTTGTAACGGCAAATGTTTGTGTTGAGGAAAATATCAACTGCTACTGCAACCAAACAACTGCAGAGCCATTTTGTATTTCTGATGATAGCTTGTCCGAGGAACCAAAACTCGGTAATGTGTATATTACTGTACTTGAAAGCAAGAATGTTTATACTTTTGCAAAAAAGTACGTTTTACCGGAAATGTCTAGAATTTGGCCAAGCAGTATGTGCTCAAGGTTTAATGAAGCTCGTATACTACCGAAGAGGTCTTCAGCATTTTATTTGAGTCAAGGTTATGTTACCATGAACAAATAGAGTATTTTGGCACCAGCTTTTAAGTGTTTTCATGATAAATATTTTATCAGGAGTTTTTTGTTAATAGCCATAACCATGACATGCATTTTTTTTCTCTCTTCTGAATACCTCCCAAAGGATTCCATCCCTTTCACTGACCTTAAGGGGACCCTCGTTCTCTACGGCAACAAAACCATGTAGGAGATTATCGCAGCTTTGATGCCGTATACGTCGTTGGTCACGGTCTTGTTAAAGTACCTGTAGTCACATCTGCACTTTTAAAAAAATATCCAGGCGTATCATGCGAGTGTAACTGTATTCAATTAACATTTTTTTTGGTAGAGCACAGATATTTATATTCATAGGTGAAATTTAAAAAGAAATCAATTCTGACAATATATTGACGATAACTGCGAACGATTTCTTGAATCCAAATCCATATAAGTAATATTTAGCAAAAATCAATTAAAATTCATCTGCAATCTCCATCCTGACCCGTATGGAAGCTGTCAAAGGAAACAGAATAATCACTCCCTGATAAGCGCGCATAACGAAATGAAAGTTTTATTGTGTCAGATGTTGCAAAATAAAAATTCTATTGTCAGACATTGCTAAATTAAAGTTCTATTTTAGACGTCGCAAAGTAAAAGTTGTACTGTATTTTGTAGTTTTCTTGTCAACAATTGTATTGTAAATTGAACGTAGAATTTGTATTGTCAGTTGGACACGGGCATGCAAAAGCAAGACCACTACCGACTCTCCTGCATGACTATGCCTTAAGTGAGCCACTCTCCGTCAAGGGCATTACCATTAGCACCTCCATATTTGATTTTTTAACCCCCCAAAGGGAAAAGAAAAAAAATATATGTTAAATAAAATATAACTCGAAGCAGAGAAGTGAAGAAGAGAATATAAGAGTTTAGATATAGTGAGAATTATGTGTCTTTTTTCCAATAGGAATAGCTTATTTATAGATATAAAAGATAATTGAGAAAGTTACAAAAGATAAATATAAACAAGGAAATATTATAAAAGATTATGAAAGATATGGACAACCACAAATAAATTATCCATAACACTCTTCCTTGAATGTCCATTATGTAAGAATGTATTTTGTTAAGATCTTATTATGAAAAATTATGTGGAATAGAACCCTAATAAAGGAAAAATAGTATATCATTCTTTAATATGTAATCACATGTCAAAAATCCAATAAGACAACCTTGATGAAGGGAAAAAGAATGCAAAAAGTATTTATTTCTCCCTCTCATATAGACAATCATCTTTAAGACAATAAAATACAATCTTGTAAGTCAATTGCTCAAAAGTTTTCCTTAATAATGACTTTGTAAATATATGAGATACAACTATGATTGATCCATACTCCCACTAATCAAGGCTAAATAGGAATAATAAAAAATTGTTTCCTGTTGGTTTGAAAAGGTTCAGTTATTGATCCATACTCCCCACTAATCAAGGCTAAATAACTGTTGTCTTCGTATAAAGTTCATGATGACAAACTTCAGTGAAAGTTAGTGGCCCCAAATAGTCACACAATCACATAAGCAAATGACTAATAAGACCCAACAAGCTCAAAAGCAGAGAATGATCACGTTAATGAAGTAATTAACAGATCCCAACCCACAAAAGACCAAGAAAACACACCGATTAATATACCACTCGCTACTATTCGTTATAGACAAATATAAACTGCAAAAAGTTAAACATGCAATCACTTCACCACATTAAAAAAATCTGCAACCAAGATGTCTTCTAACCCTTAGATCAGATCAGACATCCTTCTCCTGTGACGACCCAATGAAACTCTAAAGTTTTGGTCTGATGATGTAACCATCCTGCTTCGAGGAGTAGTCACTTTTGATTCCAAATCATTGCATTTAGGCTTTTCTGTGAGAACAGTATTTGGAATTGGAACAGTATCTGCTTCACCATACCGAGATTTTCCATTTGAACTTCGCAGTATCGCTTTGATGCGGATATCTGAGTAACTCAATGATTGGGAATATGAAAAATTGATGGAACTTTTAGAGACAATTGATCTAAAACTTTTCAATCTCAAAGTACTAATGTCTCGTTCTGCAGTACTTTGCCTTTGGCGACTTGCAACAGTTGAAGTCATGAATCGAGGCGTTAAATTGGAGAAATTTCTTTTAATGGACTTCTTGGATGTTTTAGGGGTTTCAATTACCTCTTTGTCATCATCTTTGAGGCTAGTTGAGGTTGCAATGTCATCACTTTCCACAATACTATATGTGGTTGATGCGAGCTTTTTACACTCATTTAACTTCAACTCAATCTTCTGTATTTGTTCCCTTAAATTCTGGTGCTGTTTTTCGGCTTCCTTGATGTCTTCCTTTAGCTCCATAATCTTCTTCTCCCTTTGCTTCTTCACTTCCTACAGTATATATATATATATATATATATATATACACACATGTAGTCAGCAATCTTCTAACAGTTACCACCGAGGAACTTGGTTTAGAAAAAATTCAGTAAAATTACCACTGGCACTTCTTTGTTGGACTCTATTGCTCTCGCTCTCTTTGCAAAGTTCAAGGAACAAACTGTTTCGCAAACATCTTCTTCGGAAGGGCTTATATGCACCAACATCAACACCTTTGAGCCATACCCTTAAGTATTTGATTATAAAGATTAGACATTTTATATTTTAGATTAAAAAAACAACAAAATAGTCTGTACGTAAATCACGAGCCATCAATATCAAATAAACTATCAATTTCATCCTTGATTCCTTAAAGTATTACTCTCTCCTAAATGATCCCTAAATTAAAAATAAAAAAATCCCTGAAATATTAGAAATCATGATAAGTAGTCCTCCAAATATTAAAAAACCTTTCAAATTGATCCTGAATGTTAATAGAATACATCAATTTTTGGAACTAAATTGATGGTAATTTAATGCTTAGGGAATTACTTATTTAGTGTTGTTACTTTAGGAACTACTTAAGAAAGAGGGTAATAATACTTGGGAGACTAAATTGGTAGTTCATTCCATCGCATCACATTTACAAATGCATGGTTCATACAGATGTTGACACATCAACAAAAGAAGCTGATTGGGTCTCCCTGTTCTTACTCAATAGTCTAAATGAGCTAAAGACTAACACGTGCAAATATTTCAAATTCTATGAATTTCTAATTTTGTAAAAGATTTATCACTACATTTCATGCGCAAAAGTTGGTAGTGTATGCTCTAGCTAAAGAAGAAATAGTATCATACCAAGAGAATCTTTCAGTATTTGAGTCAGCTTGCTATTCCTGCAAGCGAAGTAGCATAAATTAACTAACTATATATACTTTGATTGTCTAGAAAGAAACAATGATAGTACAAAAAACTAGAAGCAGTAAAAGGGACTCTTTGAAGTTAAATTACTTTTTCAGGTACAGATAACATCTAGCAGCTACAAGGACATAAATTAAAAATGACAAATCAACACCACCTGTAAGGCACATGACACCTCTTCCTCTTCAAAGCTGCAACAACATCAGCTAAAGCTGAAAGGGAAAGATTAATGGCTCTGCCCTCATCAAGTGTTAGTCCTTTGGCTCCAGTTTTAAGCAACCGTTCGCTCCCTCCAAGATCAATCATCCACAATTTACTTGCTTCACTTTTGGCTTCTAAAGCATCCCCACGTCGAAATATGCTTATCCTCGTCAAGCTAGATATATGAAGCTAAACAGATAACGTAACTATCAAGCTGAGAAACCCATTAAAATACTTTTAAGTATCTAAGTAAACCTATAACCCACCAGTGTGACCTGCTTGATGCCTCATTCACATTAGTCCACGAGGTGGATCTGAACCGTTTGCCCTTGTTATACCACCATTTGGCTTTAGCATAATCACTTATTTGTACTTCTGAGAGACCCTCAATTTCAATCAATCCCTTTGGATCTGTTTGAATATTGAGATTGCTATAAAAAGGGGTTAGTCATTAGTTGGCTAGAGTTTCAGACACATTATACTGTGGAATTCAATCTTTGAAATTTTAGTGTGAAAAGAAAAAGGGAAAAAAAAATGTTACCACTTTGTCATAGATTGTTCATGTGGTCTACCGGATGGTCTTGGAGATAACAAATCCCTGAGATTGCCCATATAAACTTCCAACATGCTCATTGTAAAAGTAAAAGAAGATGAATTATCCAAAGAGGCTTGACGAAAGAGCTCTTCAAGAGCACGCGGAATTATTCCTGGCTCCTTGTTTGTTCCATCCTAAAAACAATTATTGCATGCCATCATCATACACTAGCAATGCTACCACATTAACATGTACTAAGTAATAAGAGTGTTTAGCACATGCACAAATAGCAACACAATGTTGAATTGACTGACCATGGTGAATGTCTTGCCTGTGCTTGTTTGACCGTAAGCAAAAACACACACATTGTGCCCGTCCATTGCAGATCTTAGAATTGGTTCAACCTCAACGAAAACACTTTCTGCAGAGGTTCAAACAAGGGCACGTACACCCTCTTTAGTAAAACTTGGAACTACAATCAGATAACTAAAATTGGGAAACGCACCGACATTTAACACTAGCCTTGGCTTGCTTCTTGGTTAAAAACCTTATCAAACTCAAAATCTTTCCTTGTTCCCCCGAACTTAACCTGAATTTTCTCTGGTCCAGCCGATACCGGTTCAGAAATTTTTCTCTTCTCCGTAACCAGATTCGGTCGAATTCTACAAAATACTCGAATGCTCCCTGGATAGCAAATTGCAATTCTTCAACACTTGGTAAACAATTAACATTAACCTTACAACTAATGCTTTTTAGTCAATACACTATCAGTCTGGTATTACCTTTGATGTCCAATATCTTGCTCAATGCTTCTCTCCGCTTTTTATCCAATTTCTTTTGCTTGAGCCTCAGTTCCTCGATTTCTCCTACACAAACAATTTAGCGCGAGCCAAAAAAAACATTAGCAACATTTATCTCCACATTTAAATCCATAAGCCTAAATTAAAATGAAAACAGAAAGAAGGGTGTGACTTTATTCATTCATACCTTCTAAATTGGATATCAAGTGCTCAAGCTCGTTCTTTTGGTGTTCTGGCACGACACCCACATCAGTGTAAACGGTGGAAACAGGTGGGGACCCATAAACTGAATCTGGGTTCAAATTCAATGAAGGTGACTTTGAAACCTCACTTGCAATTTCAGGTAACAGAACCTGCCCTTCTCCATTAGGAACAGGCATTTTCATTACCTAAAAACATGAAATGAAAGTATGAAACACAGCCACCTAGTACGGTATAATAATAAATAAATAAAACCTTATATAAGACACGGATTGGAAAGTAATAGAACCTGTCACTGCTACCTAGTACTAAACTAACACAGAGATCTGTTCTTTTCTTTTTTATTTATTTCTCTGTTCCTATTAGCTAAAAGTCAATCTAACCGACTCATGAGAAACAACAATCAACGAAACGAAGCTTCTAGACACTCACTATAGATTGTACTCGAACCCCTTAACCTCGAGACATGCAATGGAGCAAGTTGGAACACGCGTTATAATGAAACTGTAATACAGAAGAAACATTTCCCATGATTCATGTAGCGTAAACCATAAACTCAAAAATAAAAAGTAACTAAAAATAAAAAAATAAAAACAAGGGGACTGTTTTGACGAAGAAGTAAGATCAAAGCGGAAAAGACTCAAAGAAAGCACGGATTTTCAACTCACAAAGAACGAAGTAAGAGGTGTAGAGAAGTAGAGTTGGTTATTTTCAATGATTGAACTTGAACACTCCCTGATTAGGAGTTAAAAAAGGAGTTTTGTATAATAATAATGATGATGATGGTGGCGTAAGAATCTTTTTTGGTTGGTACAGATCAGATCTTAAACTTGAATTGTAATTGTAAAAGGTTGGCTTTCAGTCATTGGAGGGAGCGTGAGGAGCGGAGTGGCAGAGTTGAAATTAAAGCCAAAAACATGTTCCTTTACGTTACGAAACTCACTACTCGGTCTCAGTGCTTTTGAGTTAAACTTTGACTAGAAGCAACGGGGAACGTGGTTGGTTCATCTGTTTCTGTTCTGGCTTTTGTTTCAGACAAATTCTTAATTTTATGCAAGTTATAAATGTTAAATAAATAAGAGTGAGATTTCTATATTCTATATATTGTATTACATAATACATTTGCTTTCTATATAAATGATGATAGAATGTATGTGGATTCAGATGCTGAATTTCTATGTTCAATTTATTTCATTACATTTGCTTTCTATATAAAGAAAATACATAAATGATAGAATGTACTATGTGAATTCTGATGCTGCCACATCATATGAGATGTCATTGGCTTTTTTTTCTTTTCTAAAGTATGTTAAAAAAATAACAAACTCAGATCTACCAATCAAGGTAATCAACTCTTTTTATTTTTATTTTCAATGATAGATCTTGAGTAAAATAAAAATATTAACTTTAAAATCTGATTTTCACTAATATTTTAATAAAAGAAATGAACAGATCTTCAACATAAAAAAAAATTTATAAAACAACTTCATCTTTCTTTAAGATCTTAAAATGAGATTTATTATTAAAGTAAAAAATGTAAGAAATCTTATATATTATGTGATATTATAAGATTTACCAAAAAGTGATATAAGATTCCAATTTGTAATCTATCATTAAAAATATTATAATAGTCCATACCTCCTTGAAAATAATAACCATGAGGTGTATTTTCCAATTATTTTTTTAAAAAGTTAACACTACCTAATAATAACAAAACCTAGTGTAAGTGTGTAACGTTTGAAAAATGTATGGATTAAAAAGTTTTATATATTAGATATAAATTTAATCAAAATGAAGTATAAAAAAATTTAGAAGTTATAATTTATTTATAAATATTATTAATTTTTAAAATAACTATTTTAATTAATAATAGTATAAAATCAAGCTTATATAAATTTAATCAAAATGAAGTGTAAAAAAATTTAGAAGTTATAATTTATTTATAAATATTATTAATTTTTAAAATAACTATTTTAATTAATAATAATATAAAATCAAGCTTACATACCACAGCTCAAATAACAGTATGTCCATACACACTACTCAATCTCAAGGATACATTCCAATTGTTGCCAAAGGCCATAAGGAATCTGTGTATGGATTGGCAATGAATGAAGGTGGAACACTTCAAGGTAAAATGTGGCATTCTTTTTCATATTTATGCTCTCACTTGTGTGGCTTCTGCTATTACCCTTGGAATATAAGAAACATTTACTTTATATTATATTAAATTGAATTCCATTAGCTAGATAGTGGGGTGTTATCTCTACCTAGAGCATTATTTATTTATGTTTTTTTAAGGTTGTGTGTATTTGGGATCCCAGATTTAGATCAAAGACTTTGAAGCTAATTGGGCATATAGATCACATCAGGGCCTTACTGGATTCTACTGGCAGGTTTGTTGATTGGACACGTAATTTATTCTGCCCCATTCCCCACCAAAAATACTTATGGCATTTCTTCTCCTCTGGACAAGTTACTATTTACAAACATTAGCAACATGCTTGTTTTTCTAAAACTTTCTCAAAAAGTTGGTAAAAGTAAGCAATTATTTCTTCACAATAAGTTGAACTAAATATACACTAAAGTTAGGACTTAATAATTTACTTATGAATCTTTTTATTGCCATGAAACTCCCTTTAGCTATATATCTTTTTCTACATTGATCTTTCTTCTATTGCATTTCTATGTGTTGCTACAAGATATATATAAATAACTATGCACGTAAGTAACATAGATTAAACCCCTACTTTTGTATACAAGCATCACCACTTTACTCCTCAAATGATTTTTGCTTTTAATTTAGTTCCTCAATGATAAGAATCTTGAGAAAACCTTATCACAAAAGCTAGATGTTGAAATTAAAAAGCCCAAAACCTTATAAACTCCCAGACTAAAGTTTCATACTTCCAATATAAAACTCAAGTCTCATCATACCTTCCAATTGATCTTAACACTTGATAATCAAGATGTTATCATTTTGGTCCTTTTGTTACCCTATATTAGAATTCTATATAATAGGCATTGATGTGGTATACTATCAACTTGGACTATTGGACATTGATGTTTTTGCCACTCTATATTGGTAACAAAAGGACCACCAAAATGATGACATGGTAGATTTTGAGGGATAATATGACAAATATCTTTTGAGGATTCAATCGATGATGCTTATATCATTAGAGGATGAAAAGGAGGTTAACACTAAATGTTTGGTTTTCTGTCATTCCATATAACCATGCATTTTTTCCATTGCATAAGTTGTTAGTTAGGATAGATTAAGTAATACATTTTACCCTTAAGAGTTGAGATTTTTTTAACATTTTTAATCACAGGTTTTGTATATCAGGATCTTTAGACTCTATGAGAAGGTAATGCATGTATATGATGTTATAATAATTTCCTTTTGTTATATGCTTTGCTAATCTCACCATCTTCTGTCATAGGCTTTGGGATCTTGGTCTGCAACATTTTGTGCATTCTTATGCAGTTCATACAGATTCTATTAGGCTCTTGCTAGAATTTTAACATTTAGTCATGTTTATAGCAATGATAGAGACTCTTCAGTAAGTGTAGTTTTCATATAAAGATAATGATTTCTTTTTTAAAATCATCATGACTTTGAATTAGGCATGGCAACGGGGGGTGGTCGGGGGCGGCTTTTGCTTATCCCACCCCCGCCCCTGCCCCCGAGAACCGATGGGGCTAAAAAAATTGCCCCCGCCCCCGCCCCGGACGGGGGTTGTTTTTCCTCACCCCCGCCCCCGCCCCGCACTCGAACACTTAAAAATTACTGTTAAAAATTTAATTTTAAACATCTACCATAGCATAAAATTTAATGGCGCTAAGTCTCAAATGTATGTAATTACAATAAAATTTCAACATTAGATGTTCATTGCTGGAAAATAAAATTAGTTACACTCCTAATTCTTCAATAATTGGATGTAGCATTCATTCCTCCATGTGGTTATCAATGCCACTTCTCATCATATCACTTGCATTATCACCTGGATAAACCATTAAACCATAATCCAAAATTATAATATAAAGAAAAAACTGATCATTAAAAAATTGGCATTCTTATATGGTATATACCTTCATCATCTGAAGTTATCTCATCAATCAAAGTACTACTTTGTGCAAGAATTTTAGATTTCAAAATACTTGTATCAAATATAACATAATGTAAATAACTAGTTATTAAATTAGAAATAAATAGTCATTTAATAGGATAACTAACTTACGTATTCAAGACAATACCATCAGCTTCAGCACTCAATAACCAACTTTTGGTGCACATCAATGCTTCTAAAGTAGTCCAATGAAGTCGACTACAATGAGGACATAAAATCTGGCCACCGGTACTAAAAGCATATTCAGAAGCTACTGTTGATACAGGAATAGTTAAGATATCCTTTGCAATAGCTTGAAGTGTTGGATACTTGACACCATTCAACCTCCACCACCACAAAATATTAAAATCAATGGATCTTGGTAAAACATCATCTTCTAAATAATGATCCAACTCTGTTTTCTCATGAGAACTTTTGGCCTTTTTTTCCCTTGAAATATATTTATGAAATTCACATAATTCATCACCTTCAACATTACCACCTTCAAGTATTGGAGAGGTATAAAAGGAGTCATCATTCATGTTGGACTGATAATCAGAAACCAAGTCATAACACAACTGTCTAATTTTACTAACTTAACCAAAACAGTCATGTTCATACAATTTTTCATAATAATATTGCAACAACTTCATTTTATAACTTGGATCCAAAACAGTAACAACTCCCATGATATCATGAATCACATCCCAATATTTATCAAATTTGATCATCATCTTTTTTGCCATTTTTTGAATGATTTCATTAGGAGAAGTAACCCACTGCTTTATTGCCAAGTTGATCTCACAAAGCTTTGAAAAATACATGTTAGTTATTGGTTGTTTAGTAGCAGAAAATATTTTCGTTACAACATTAAACACTTTCAACCTCCCATACATATCCTTAGCAAATTGTCATTGTGAAGAACTTGACAAACAAGTATATTGGGACTCCCGTTGCTTAAACCGAGTAAACACAACTTCATATGATATAACAATTTGAAACATTTTATAAGTTGAGTTCCACCTAGTTGGACAATCTAAAACCAAACTCTTAGTGCACAGGATTCTTAATTGTTTCGTTGTCTCCTCAAAATTTTCTTTCCTCTTTGGTGTGGCTGTCCAAAATGCTACACTATCTCTAATTTTCTCTATCCCATCTTTCCCAATTTCTAACCCATCTTTCACAATCAAGTTCAATATATGTGCACAACAAGCACATATGAAGCAAAGTCTCATCCCTTAATAAATTTCCTAAGTGCAACTTATCTTTAATTTTGTCAATTATTTTGTCATTTGTGCTACAATTATCCAGAGTGATTGTGGACAACTTTGTATCAATGTTCCAATCCATCAAACACTCAACTAACACATTACAAAGCGTTTCACTTGAGTGAGGAGCGGGAACATAAATGAACCTAAAATAAAATATAAATAGTTCAACAATTTTATCATGCAACAATTCAACAATAATATAAAAAAATTCAAATTTTTTAACATACCTCAAAATATGACTCTTTAAGTTTCAAGATGCATCTATATAATGAGCAGTCACAACCATATAACCCTTTTTCTGATTGCTTGCAGTCCACATGTCTGATGTGATGACAACTCTTCCTTGAAGACTATCTAATAACTTCAAAGTTATTGATCTTTGTTCTTGATAAATTCTGAAAATTCCTTTTTTAATTGTGTTTCTACAAGGAACTTGAAAGATAGGTTGTAAAGCTGCTGAGTATCTCCTAAAACCAACATGATCCACAATGGAAAGTGGATACTCATGCATAATAATTGCATTTGCAAGCTCTATCCTTGCATTATCCGCATCATAAATTCATGTACCCAACTCTTGCTTTCCATGGTTAACCTTATAAACGAGAAATGTTTGCCCTGAACTCCCTCTATTGGCAATCTTGTACTGAACACAAATTTGTTTATGCCCCCATAGGTGTGTTGTTCCATTTTTTTTATTTTCCTCCCAACAATTTTGAGCAATAATTGCATTGGGCCTTGTCTTGTCCATTAACTTTAACCTTTTTAAAATGCTGACAAATCTCATTTTTAAGCCTACTTGTTCCTGTTTGTGTTGTCCCCTCCAAATTATCAGCTATGTCTTCTGCTTCATGTATCAGAATGGATTCATTGGGTGTTGATGAAGGAGCATGATCAGCAGAAGGTGGAAGAGTATAACCAACACCAAGAGAATGTGAAGGAGTATAGCCAGGAGCAGGAGTTGTATCTTCATGTCCACTTTCTTGATCTGCCATTTCTTTAGAAGCGGTCAAATAAGAAACAGATTAATCAACTAGAAGAACTTGCTAATAAGGCTTGGATAAGAAGTAAAAATCTTACTAACAAGTAACAACTCAAAGCACTCCAACTAGCCATAAGATAATTTAAGACTTTTAATAATTTCTAAACTTATTGGATAATGTTTCCAATTGATCTAAATTCCTCTGAACAATGTCAAAAAAGTGAATTCAAAACCAGAGATCCCATAATCGCTATTTAATCAACATTTATTTATTGTTTATTAAATTAGTGAAAATTCTAACAGACAGCAAGCAATGCTTATCATGAATGGGGAGAAATTAAAGAATAATTATTAGAACAATGCAAAGAATTTGAAAATTAATTTTCATATATTTAAAAGGAGTAATGTAAATAATACATCAAGACTAATAAAAATAGTTAAGTTGAGTAATTTTAATTAATAAGATTTTAAATTTAAATTTTATTCTAAAAATATCCATAAAATTAAATGGTTTAAGCAGTAATTGAATTTAATGGAAATAAAAGCAATTTTATAAGATAACCACCTCTATTATCTTTTTGTTTTCACAAATCAACAACAAAGATGAAACAGTAAAGTGAAGTGAGTTGATTGGGAACACACAGGTATCCCCCAAGTTTAGCTTATTTTGAAAAAATAGCTTTTTTTTAGAGTTTTTTGAAAGTGCTTTAATATTGCGTTAGCCTTCCTTTGGAAACACACAAAATAGAATTACAAAACTAAAAGATAATTAAACAAAAAAATAGTAGAGATCAAAACCTCTTTTGTAATATTGCTCTGGCCTTCCTTTGGAAAGTAGAGACCTCGACTCCACTTCTCTGAGGTGGCTGCAAAATCAATAGCATTAATAAATACCTATCTATTGTTGGAATACATATGAAATCCACATTCCCAGTCTATGCTAATTTTTACATTAGTGGCCAATCACCTACAAGTTCACTAAGAAATTGAAAATGGAAGCATACTATTTTTTCCTTTTGATGGAAAATAAAAGGTAATTGGTTTTTATTACAAAACTTGTTAATGCTGGGTAAATTACAAAAGAGACAATGATAATGCATTGAGAATACAAGAAAATAAAAGTCAAACACAATAGTTTTCCCTAGCATTTTTGTTAAAAGAAAAATATTTTAAACTCTTATAAGAGAGCTAAAAAATGTTTCCTGCAGCATTTTGTAAAAAAATGAATTCATATCACATGCACAACATATTACACAACAATTAATGCTAGGTAACTATATATGTGTTGACAACCATAATTCACCAACATGAGCAACTTTACACTCACAACAGACCAAACTTCTATTGCTTTGGTTTGGGCAAAATAATCTACAATAACAACATTAGTTAAGAGTTAAGAGATTGGGGTGGTTAATAAAGTACTAGCATGTTTAAGTTCTTATTGCATCATATGTGCAAGTCTTATTACCCGAAGTTCATACATGACAAGATTAGAATCCAGAATCCCCAAGGATGGAAAAAGCATATCTATAATGGTGACCAAGTTGAAGCAAAATATATCAACTTAATTTTGTCAAAACACTAATTATAGTGAATACTCTATCATCTGATTAAAACTTATTAAAAACAAAAAAAATCATAAGTATAACATATAACATAAGAAATGAACCTATAAAATCTTATAATTTCATTCAATTCTGGTCAATGATAAAAAAAAGTGTATTAAAAAACTGTTTTAGAAAATATGCTCCTAACATTTTGAAAAAAGAAAAAGGTTGGCAAAGTGTTGTAACAATTGTCTTGATTTTGCCCTTTTCAATTTTGGAAAAAAGAATTATCTGCAATCCTCAATTGCTAGAGTTGAAGAGTGGAGACTTAAATAGAAAGACACAGAAGAGTGGATGAATCACTAGCAGCTTCCACTAGAACTGCAATAACGTGTTCGCAGGTTTGTTCAATATAAATGGCTTGCCACTAGAGGAGTAGATGAAGAAGCCATTTTGCGTGCTTTGCCTTTGGACCTTCGCCGCCAAATTCAGAGGCATCTCTGTCTCGACATTGTTTAAATTCAAAGCTATCACAAATTGTTTAAATGATTGAACACAACATTCTCGCTGGTTCCCCCAAGATATAAAGGTATTAATAAGGGCACAAAAACATGGTTGAATGATGCAAAGCTAATTCATAACACAACCATACCCAAAGTTGCAAAACAAAAAAAAAAAACTACAATGATATTCTACCAGAAATGACCAAAAGATACACATACTTTATACTGAACCTTGGAACCCAATGCATTGGTCAAATATTAGAAAACGTATTTGGGTCTAAAATGCAAATCCCCTGAATTCATTAATCATAGGAACACAAGCACAATACGGGCTTCTTTCATCACAAAAACTAATCCTAACAACTCTACTTCTATCAAATCATTATGTTTTTCAAAACTAACCAAATCAATCTGAACAAACTGAGAACTTTTAGTGCAAGATCGAGAACGAGAAGTTACCGACGGTGCCATTGTGCAAGCAATGGTGCGTGACGGTGGTGTGTGACGATGGTGCACGACGGTGGTGCGTGAATGGTGGGGAAGAGAAGCTACGAGAACGTCTGAACGAGAAATGAGAATAGAATGAGGGTTAGGGTTTCAAGTTTCCTATTTTCCTTCTTATATATATAAGGATATTTTTGTAATTTAGTAGGGCTAGGGCTGGGGCGAGGGCGGGGGCAGGGGCGGGGGTGGGGTGGATATAATCAATACCAAACTCGTTCCCACCCCCACCCCCAATTTTATAATGCAGGGAAAACCCGAACCCGAATCTGGTATATTCGATCTTTTCCCGTCAACATCGGGCGGATACCAACGGGTGCGGGTCTCATTGCCATGCCTACTTTGAATTTATAACGATGTCTCCTTGTTTAGCACTTTTGCTTAATTAGTGAAGCTCTTCTTACTGATTCCTAATTCTTTCGTTTGTGTAGTTATACTTGACAAACTTGTAAACAAGAGAGAGTGTTTTGCTTTCAACTAGTGAAAATCCTATTCTTCAATTGGCTTAGCAAGACGATAACATATGGGTTGCATCAACAAACTCTTTAGTTCACAGATGGCCTGTTGAAGGACGCAACCCTCAAAAGATTTTCCAAAGTGCAATTCTCTTTTAGCTGAAAATTTGTCCTTTTCGAGAGCAAGGGTGTCACCAGAAGGATCTACCCTTGTATGTTATATTTATTTCTCAAAAGTTCAACAAACTAATTTTATTGTTTTATCTACCAAGTGTTGTATTGGTATAACAAAACATTATACTAGTTGCATATGTACAAATAATGGCGAAGCATATTTGTGTATGCATCCTCCATTAATTCTTTCTTTTAGGTCGGGGATATGATGAAAACTGTCTTCTAAAGAAGTTTTTATTCACAGATAAATATTCTTTTGGTTCTCTGTTTAGGGCACTAACAATTTTCTTTTTCTTTCCAAAATTACAAACATTAATAGGTTCCTGTATATAAACAACCAATTTTAACTATTCCTGGTATCCCTGCAATTGTACAACACAAAGTTTAGGTTCTAACCCTAATACATAAATAACCCTCAAACTTTCACTCTCGCTACACAGCACAGCACAACCTCCTCGCACTCTTAGTCTCTGCCCTAACACTGTGTGATCGCGTCATTCATCACCCTCGGCATTTTCTCACTCTCACTCTATGGCCTTTGCCCTTCATCAAGATTGCACTGCTCCCATGCCTTCTTCGTCACGCCGTTGTCTTGCTTTTTTCGTTGCAATCCTTCATCGTAGATTCATGATTAGTGACAGCATACAGCTTCGTCACGGTCAATTTGCACTCAGCTTGTGTTCTTCATCTTGTCGCGGTAGTCACAATTGTTCTCTACACTCCTTTGTTGCGCCATTCTCTCCTTCGTTGCTTTCGAGGCTAAGTGGGGAGGCTAAACCCGTCCCGCCCCGCCCCACCCCACCCCATTGCCATACCTAATCACTGATGTGCTTGGTGTACAAATAGCGAGATATGGGAGAGGAAACTGTAACAACCCGCCACGTCGCTACTGTACCTCTAACTCTTAACCACAACATTAACATAATTTTTTTTTATTATAAAAAGAACACCCCTTTTATAGGTCAATGAAAAATTGTGGTAAATTTTTCGCAATCACATGACGATTATAAACATAAACAAGGCACGTATGAAACATTCCAATTGCATACATATATCTGCATATACGAAACATGTTTTAATTGTAAGTATAATTATCCATGTTTGAAACGTACAAGTGTTTTACAAGTGAAGTAAGGGATTAAACATCAGGGGTGCAACTAGCAAAACATGTATGTGACTATCAAAACTAGGGGTGTAATCAGTAAAGCATAACCCCTGCCCGGGATCCGTCACATCGACATCCTGACAACTCGGTGACTCCAACTAAACAGTTGTCATCTTCCCGGATCACCTACTGTTGTCCATCTGCTCACACGAATCGGGTTCGCAATCATCACAGGTACCAGACCACATAGCACAACAAAATAAGGGTGAGTTCATCATATAAAATAACAAACGAAAGGTAATATCAGTCAAGGAAAAACAACCCAAGCGTCATAGCATCACCAAAAGTCCAGATATATCAACACGCAACTAACATAAACAAACATCCAAGAACATTCCACTAATCGACTTAACAATGTCTGGCATGATGCATGCTCTTGTCTCAACTCTCAACATGCAATGTGATACCATCCCGGAAATAGGCCAAATCCATGGTCCAAATGATAGTTGTAGTTGACGTCGGAGTCACTCTATTGTGCACATGACTCACCCCCCATGGTGATCAGCCAAATAGGTGTCTTAAGGATCTCCCTACAGACGTGGCCCCCAGTACTTCTCGTACTATTACAGTCAATCATCATATTTCTGTAATGCAAATAAAGTATGTTTCTCATGGGCATCATCAACGTATGGCCCGGCACAGGAACTTCTCGCCCTGGCTAGAATCTTCATACCCTCCCATGTTACATACATACTGCCCCAAACGAGGGCCGCCCCAACACAGGCCACAAACAAGCATGTCTCTCATGGGCACCATCAACGTATGGCCCAGCACAGGAACATCCCGTCCTGACTAGGATCTTCATATCCTCCCATGTTACATACATACTGCCCCAAATGAGGGCCCCCCCAACATGGACTCACTGATGCACTGACTGTGACCCTTGCAAGGTTCACCACTCGATCCCGGCATCTCACGTGTATACATAGCCTCTCACCATGGCTCTATCAAGGTACAAAACATCTCAAGCCATCACATAGACTGACCTCAACGTAATTCATATACGTCATCCACAAACACTACATATATATGACTCAGCCAATCCATCTCGACAAACGATATCACAAGCACATATATATACAACTCAGCCAACTCATCTCGACAGTCGACATCACAAGCACATATATATACAACTCGGCCAACCCATCTCGGCAGCCGACATTACAAGCACATATATATATAACTCGACCAACTCATCTCGGCAGCCGACATCACAAGCACATATATATACAACTCTGCTAAACCCTACCCGGTACTTAGCACCTTCACGAACACTTCTGTGAAGTGTCTTGGGAACTTTTCAGCATCAAAATGACAGCTCCACACACATGCAAAGGGAATTCTTGCAATATCAACTCCCTTTTTTCCCATAACACCATCAAAAACCACAAGAGAACATCATTAACTACCAACACAAAACACCAATCAGTCAACGTACAACATAACCAATTCCATTCATTCAAAGACACAACTTTCTGGAACATAACACACACATAGGACATGCAACCATTGCCCTGGTCGGACTCTCTGGTCCTCAAGCATGCTACCTGAAACTGTTATCAGACATGGTAAGTTCCCCTTACCTAACCAGAGATTCGTTCATGAGTTTTTACGACGGTTTGTCCCAAGCTTCTGTTCCGGCAACGAGGTCCGTCTCGACAACAGGATTCAGTGATGGCTCTCACGGGCTGAAAGTAACACAGAGGAGGTTAAGAACGAGAGGCTTTCTGGGTGAGTTTTCAAGAGAGAGAACAGAGAAAATGTAAAGGTAGAAGAAGGAAGAACACGTTTTTGTTCCGCACTCTTGCCCTTAAGTACTCAACTGATAGGGCAGATTTGCCCTTCGTGCAAACGTAGTAACCGTCGGTCAACACAGACAGCTATCAACCACTAACATGCATACCAAGGCAAGGCACTCAACAACAATTATCATACAAATCATACAATAAAACATATAATTAATCACACATAAAACGTCCATATTAGCCACCAAAAACTCAAGGTGTTATAGAAACAATGTTGTCAATGACATGAGGTGACAAGCGTCAAATTTGCCTCGATGGATTGCATGTTGTTCATTGAAAGATAATAGATAAATATATGTTTAATTCCTTTTTTTTTGTTCTAATTTATTTGTTAGGTTCAATATGATCATTTTATTATCTAAAGATTCAATTTGGTTCTTAATTTTTTAAAACACAATTAGATTTTTTACTTTTAAAAAGTTCAATCAGGTTTTTTTTTAAATTAATTTTATATTTTAAATTCTTTAGAACAAATAAAAGAAAAATTAAATTAAATTGAAGTCATTTTAATAATGTAAAAATTAGTTGAGACTATATTCATGGTAATACGAGTTACAATGCATTGTATTGTTATCTTATTTGTTTAGAAATTCCCTTTTGACTGAATTTTTCTTTCAACAAAATTTGAGAAAGGAAGGACATTTTGATGAAATTGCCTTTTATCGCATACTAAAATAGAACCATTGAATATTAATTTTGTGAATAGAAACAAAGAAATTAACATGATAGGGTTCACACAATTAACATTTATAAAATATATCTAAATTGGTCTTGATACAAATGGAAAATTGTAAGCCGGATACACATATATACAAATTAGAACATGTTAAATATGCGATAAAACCTAATAGATTGTCAAAGACATTTGAATTCGCATTCATCCCCCATGAATGTAACTTAATAATAAATCCCCTTGATTAACCTTGAGATGATTACTTCCGTTTCTAGAGGATTGTTTGAAAGAATATGATTAAGAGAGATATAGTTATAGAATAAATTTGTTTAATATGATAACAAATTTATAATCCTTTAGTAGTAGGTGGGGACCTTTCACTTACAGGGTGAATTTTATATAAAATAGTCTCTAAATTATATATGATGATTATCATATCTTTAATTGTTGATTGATGATATTAAAAGATAATGTATTAAATATTGAACCAATATTTTAACATATATAATAATCTAAAACCACTTAATAATTTCTCCATGGATTTCAGTTCACAGGAAAATATCTTCTTCTTAAAAGAATTCTTCCAATAATTTTTTTTGAACCTAATCTTTTCAAGAGAATAGTTGTTTGAAGCTGAATTATTGAAGTTTCCTTTTTAAAATTATTCCTCTCCCGCACTCCGTTGTATGCCAAATAAGAGAATATTGAATTCCAATCCAGTTGTAAAGTAAGTATATCACGATTAAATTAATGAAGTGGCAGTCTCTGTAAATGAAGCTTGTAGATTACTCGGTAGTTTATCAAATAAATATATGTCTAACATAACTTTGTTCAATTATAATGTCAATTAATTAATTGAGAGAAGTCATCTCGGTCTCCTGGGAGCTAGCCCACCTCGCTCGCTGATACTCTTTAGAACTGTAGATTTCTACAGATTCTTGCTGAAAATTAAATGGGTTCAGATTCTTTTTATGTTGTGGTCCGCTTTAATTACTTTGTTCTCGTTATAACGTTGGATTCCATCCAACACCAACGAACGTGTTCATTTACATCCGGGGTAGAAAACGATGCATGTCACTAAACCCAGTGGAATTCAAGCTTCCATCCACTTATTGATGGAATTATATACCATTCTTTACTTTCAATCACCAGAGATATCGTCAATATTAGAACATGAATAAAATCCAAACCCGTGTCGTGTCAATTCCGCCTAAAGTATATAGCATTAGCATATGATTCTCTTATCTTGTGCACGATAAGTTTGAATCTCCTTTAGCTATTATAGTTCAAACAATCTGCTTTTTTCTTCCTATATAAAAGGAGAAGGGTTTTAAGTTAAAAAACAAAAGAGAGAGGTGGGTGTAAAAGGCATGGCTCAGTATGGTTACGCATACCGAAGCGCTCAAATATCCACCTACAATACTAGCAATGTGAAGAACATTGAAACAGGTGCAAAGCCATTTGCTCCCTACGTCCCCAAATTTAATCACGGTCACGGTTACTCAGAGGGGCACGTTACCAAGAAGAAAATAATTCCAATTGCTAGCAGGCCTAATTATGACGATGAGGAGAGTGATGATGAAGAAGAAGGGAAGCATCCACGTAAATTTGATGACTTCCTCACCAATGAAGCTAGCCGCAGTCCACCAAGGTCGTCCAGTCACGTGACTTCACCTGATTGGCGCCACTCCTCCCAGCCAATACCTTATAATGGCTATGCTGACCATGATGGTAATGGTGCTGCACGCAAGCCAACTAACCATGACCATTATACAAGTCCTGTCAAGAAGGACAACTATCATCATGGTTATGAGGGCTATGGGGACTACAACAACAAAGATGACCCCAAGCCCAAGTCCAAGCCCATGTTCAAGCCCAAACCCACTGAGTGTCCTGTTTATAATCGTGGATATGGTGGTGACTACAACAACAGAGAAGGGCCTAATCTCATGTCCAAGCCCAAACCCACTGAGTGTCCTGTTTATAATAGTGGATACGGTGATGACTACAACAACAAAGAAGGGCCCAAGCTCATGTCCAAGCCCAAACCCACTGAGTGTCCTATTTATAATAGTGGATATGATGGTGACTACAACAACAGAGAAGGATCCAAGCTCCTGTCCAAACCCAAACCCATTGAGTATCCTGTTTATAATAATGGATATGGTGGCGACTACAACAACATGGAAGGGCCCCAGCTTATGTCTAAGCCCAAACCCATTGCCAGTCCTGTTTATAATAGTGGATATAGTGGTGACTACAATAACATAGAAGGGCCCAAGCCCAAGCCCACAGGTTTTCCCGTTTATAAAAATGGATATGATGGGGGCTATGGTAGTGCCAGTCCAACTCGACATGACAACTATGATCATGACAATGATTATGGGAACTACAACAACAAGCACGGTGGACCAAAACTCACTTCAGGTTGGACTGATTCGCCAAGAAAAGGGATCCAACTAACTAAGGCAACGAATAATATTGACGAGGCCATGAAGTTGTTGATGAAAGAAGCTGCAATGCTGAATGGGAATGGGAATGGGAATGTGAATTGGAATGGGAATGAACTTGTCTCCAGCGGATCAGGGCCCAAGCCGTACGAATATGAGAAAAAGGCCCATCATGATGGGCCAGGCCCGTTAGGGAGCAGGCCCACGCCGCCACCACCAGCAAGCACATATGGCAGGAGCATGAACCTGGTGAATGAAACTGAAAGGCTAAAAAATATTGTGACCGGTGGTGGTGGTGCACCTCATCAAACTCAACCCCGCCCCTCCGTGCCGATGAAGGAGGAGACAAGGGCCAACGGAAACTTCAACCTTGCACCGATGCGACAACGCTTCAAGTTCGGTGATGATGGAAGACGTCCTGATTATGACAACAGACGGGGCTATGGTGTCATCAATCATAAGGAAGCTGAGGAGAAGTTTAATGGCGTGACCCTCGATCATTAAGAGCCTGAGGACAAGTTTAATGACATGACCATCTGATAATATACAGATATATATGAAGTAGTAATATGTGTTGAGTATATGCTTTTTCAGGTGTCCTTTATAGTAATTACATGGCTTTGCTTTCTTAAGTTAATATATGTATGAATGCTTTTCTTTATGTTGGATATGTGTAATGATATGATATGTATTTCTACCTGGTTTTAGAGGCAAAAGCATGTGAAACAGACTATATGGTATGTAAGGATTGAATAAATATATGTGGAGTGCTGTTTAATTAAATAACGATCCTTAATTAGTGGCCCGTGGCTATATGATATGATGATTGGCCTGGTAAGATGGTCATAGTACAAGAAAAATATTTCAGCGACAATAATGATATATATTCATGCATCTAACTCTTCTATTCTTAACATTTTTTTTATATTATTTCTATCCGTTTCATTCCCTCCTTTTAACAATTACAGTCCAAAAATGAAGCGTACTATGATCATGTTTATTTAGAGGAACAGCAAAATCAATAATCACAAAAGCTGGTATTTTTTCTACACTTGTTATGTTATGAAGAGTATAACTCTGCAGCGAAAAAAGCATCAATATTTCTGACTTAATAGAATTGATTGAGCTAGATACTCAAATCACACGTTAGTTCTAATAGAAAGAACAGAAATGGCAGCTGTTGGGAACCAAAAACAAAATGAATGTCTAAACTCTCTGGAATTTTTATTTATTTATCACTGAAACAAACAGAAACGGCAGCGTGTGGATGAATTCAATATGAGCTTGGCCCAAAGAATACTTTGTCATTTAGTTGTTTGTTGTTACCATCATCTCATAAGTCTATTTATAAACGTCAGTTTCGATCTGTTAATTAGTTTGCCGAATTAATCTTATTTCGCACACATGAAAGCATGTACACAAGGAGGATGGTATTATTTGGGAAAAGAGTATGTCTGATCTTTGTAATGTATTTTTGGAAATGGTAGATTATTTTGGAGAATTTGGAACGTTGTTTGTATATTTGTTTGTTTAAACGATTGAAACCTTGGTAGCCTGGGTGACTTGCTAGCATAGTTGAAGAGAAGTGTGATGTGTGATCTTAGCATAGGCTGATCTGTGTTTTTATTATACAATTAAAGAAAAAGATAGGGCAAACAATAATATGTTGCTGACTTCTAGTAAATATATAGCAAGTTGATAAATTTCTTATCAACCATCATACTGCACCGGAATGAAATATTCTTTCTATTTTGCCTTTCTTTTAAGCATCTGATGACATAGGGTGAAAAGTTTTCAAATTGTTCATAGACACAAATGTTCACAAATTAACATATAGTTTCTCATTGCTTCCCTTCACTAAAATTGTAAAAAACAAAATTCCTTTTCAACTTAGGCCTGTGGGTTCATTCAAGTACAAGAGTTGGCTCAACAAGCTGTTAATTTACTTCCTAGCCTATTCATGCATCAAGGAAGGACCAGAGCATGCTCCTCGTTTCAAAGAAACTGTAAACTTTAGTGGAGAGACATTTGAAAGTCCTGCACTCTGCTCTCTTTTTCTTCAAAGATACAATTACTTGATTGACTTATCAAATTTGTATTGTTTATCAATTCTAAACTATATATATGGGACTTTAGGACAAGGATCTTCTCCAGTTATATAGTGCCAAAAAAAAAGTGCAGTTTATGAGCTGTTTGATTTAAAATACTCTGGAAATATAATATTTTTCCAAATGTTTTTAGTATCAGTATGTATTTTATAGGAATCAATCCTACTTAAATTGAGTAGGACTTCAGAATATTTAATGCAATTTTTTTTTCTATAGTTTTTTAAATTGATATCATTTTTAACCTTTGAATTTTTTTAGCCATATTTATTTATAAACTTTATCATGAAAATAGTCATTTTAAAAGATAGAGATATCTGTAGATACAAGGCAATCATAATCGTAAGTAGTCGTGATCCATGATCCATCATTTTGGTTGTGCTTACCATTATCCAAACTATGTTGTACAGATTTTGTTGCATCATGTCCCCAAAAAAGAAGAAAAGTAAAGTGCTTATTTACTTTACATTTAGAATTATTTTTTCTGATTATTCCACATTTTAATATAAATTTATAACTAAAATTAATTTAAACATATATTTTAATTATATTTAATAATTTAAAATAATTTTTAAAAATAGTTTATGCAATAATAATGTAAAGCAATATAAAATAATTTTAAGTTATTATTTATTCATAAATTATTATATATAATAAATTTTTTCTCTTACTATAGCTATTTTAAAAGAAATAATAACAATAAAAATGATTTTTTTTATTAATTCATAGTGCAAATTTTTATATCAATAGTCATAAAACTTTTATTTTTATATTAACTTTTAACACAAAGATATATGCTATAAGTGAAGATAAATATAGTGAGTCTTTAATGAATAAAAAAAAATATAATGAGTCTGTATACGTGAAACCGTGAAAATGAGAAGCAAATATTAATTATTAGATTTTATTATGGATAATCAAAATTTAAATACTAAGTCATATTTTTTTAAAAGAATTACATAATTCTTAATATTTATTTTTCCATATATAGTTATAAAATTTTACATTACTTAAAAATTAAAATTATGATTGGTTTATAAATATTCTTATTTTTTTAATCCACTCATACGCCTTTTATTAAGAATAAAATTGTAATGATTGATGAAGAACCTGAACGGACAAATGGGTGTTAAAATATCATAACTGTTATGCTAATACTAGACAAGTTGACAAGATTGGTTCATTTTTGCGCCAAAGGAAATAAAAATAGTAAAAAATACGGATTATGTATGTGACGCAGAGCAATGAACAGATCATACTTAATGATGTTTCCAGTAAAACATTAAATCAATCCTAAAATTATAATTACTTATTATTCCAATACTTTAAAGAGACTTTTTTTTTTGCCACAAAAAAAAAATAATTTGCGTAAATATCACCCGGGCTAAACTATGTGAAAATGTCACGCGGGCTAGTTCGCTAGTCAGATCAGCGAACTACGGTGATGATGTGTCGCGATGCCGGTGAACACGTAGTTCGCTACACCTTCCAGCGAACTACGTGGCTGCCCAACGGGCAATCTTACCAAGTTCGCTAGGAAGGCCAGCGAACTAGGCTTGACACGTGACAAATTTTCAAAACTGCGTATAAACTTCGGAAGGTCATAACTTTTGATTGGGATGTCCAATTGAGGCGTATGATATGTCAAAATGATCGTAATTGAGAGGAGATACCGTTGGCAAGTACCCAAAGGGAACTTGGCCAAATTTTTTTCCCAAAAGAGGCCTCTAAGTGCCTCAAAATTGCAATTTAAGCTTCAATCATAAAAAAAAATTCATTTTTGTCTGCTTTTTTAATTATTTAATTAGTTAATTTAATGTTATTTTTTATTTTTTCAATTACTTCTCCGAATTTTGAGCATTTTGACATATCGTACGCTTTCATCGGACATTTCTATAAAAAAATATCACTGTTCGAAGTTTATATGCACTATCAATTTTATATCATAACTTTTGATAAAAGTGTCCGATGGAGGCGTAGAATATGTTAAAATGCTCGAAATTCAGAGAAGTAATTGAAAAAATAAAAAATAACATTAAATTAACTAATTAAATAATTAAAAAAGTAGACAAAAATAAATTTTTTTGATGATTGAATCTTAAATCGCAATTTTGAGGCACTTAGAGGCCTCTTTTGGGAAAAAAATTTGGCCAAGACCCCTTTAATAATTGCTAGCGGCATCTCCTCTCAATTACGATCATTTTGACATATCATACGCCTCAATCGGACATCCCAGTCAAAAGTTATGACCTTCCAAAATTTATACGCAGTTTTGAAAATTTGCCACGTGTCAAGCCTAGTTCGCTGGCCTTCCTAGCGAACTTGGTAAGATTGCCAGTTGGGCAGCCACGTAGTTCGCTGGAAGGTGTAGCGAACTACGTGTTCATCAGCATCGTGACACGTCATCATCGTAGTTCGCTGGTCTGACTAGCGAACTAGTCCGCGTGGCATTTTCACAAATAGTTTGACCCGCGTGGCATTTAGCCAAATTTTAAAAAAAATTGTGACACATATTAAAAAGTCTCTACTTTAAATCAGTACTTTATTAATTTAGAAATTATTTTTCAAAAAATACAATAAATATTATTCAGTACTTTATTAGTTAAATAATACAATAACTTTTAAAAAAACCAATTACTTAAATAATACTCTTAACAGGATTCAAAATAAAAAAAACTAATAACTATCAATCATTTCAGTCGAGTGAGAGTCTCACAATTCCGTTCCTGTGATTCCGTTTCCTTGTTTTCTTTCTTTGTTTCTTTGGGCACTTCAGTGAAGGGAGAGAAAAAAAGAAGCATAGTAATAAAACTGATGAATTTAGGAAGCAGGGTAGAGGAAATGAGTAGAAAACAAAAGAAATGGATGGTGTAATAAAGAGATTTGGAGGGGTTTGACTTTTTGAGAGTTGGAAGATCATCTCGACTCAGAGAGAAAGAGAACCAGAAAAGACCTAACAAACAACATCACCAGACAATACAAACGCAGGTAAACAGTGCCCACAATTCTCACACAAGACAACAACAACCTCTTTCTATTTATACAAATTTACTAACCCCAGCTCCAATTTCTATTGCTGTAACACTCTCTGCAACATACCATGATTTTTTTTCATGTTTTTCTTCTTTGCTCCCTTTTCTTTCTCAACCCATGTGCTTGCTTGCTCTATCTGGGAAATAAAATATATTTTTTTTTGCTTTTTCACTTTCCTTTTGTGTATGTTGATAGATCACTTTGACGCCGCCTTGAATCTTGCTACCTTTGACCTCAACCAAATACTTAATTGATCACTGGGTATGTTTGTGCTCGTGCACCTTGGGCCCCGTGATCGTTCAAAACGTGAATAAGTTTTACTTTTGATTCCGAATTCCTCTCATCACTTGATGCTTGAGTTTGCTGCTTTCACGGGATGATATCACCAGTTGTTCTAGGATTACCAAGTAGATCAAGGATAAAAAAAAAAAGTATGTTATCCATTCATAATCATAATCATAATAATATTCATGCTCTTGTTGTACTTCTTTTTTTTATTGGATTAGTTTGGTGATCAAAAACCCTCACATAGACGAGCCATGTCAAGGGAATGAAGCTTGGACTCAAGGAGAGTAAATGGGGTGTGTGATTAGCCGAGAAGTGTCATCGGGAATAGTCTCCGAGGTGAAGGAGGATAAGAGTTCTAGTGTTGAGTCCAACAAGAAAGTTGATCAAGTGTCCACAGGCAGAGCTGAGGAGAACCCAGTAGAGGCTCAGAATGGTGAGAAGGAGAAAGAAGAGAATGGTGGTGGTGATGATCAGGTTCGGCAGCCGAAGGGTGAAAGAAGAAGATCAAAGCCAAATCCAAGGCTAAGTAATCCAACAAAGCATTTTCAGGGGGAGCAAGTAGCAGCTGGCTGGCCACATTGGCTAACAGCAGTGTGTGGGGAAGCGCTTAGTGGGTGGATTCCGCGAAAGGCTGACACCTTTGAGAAAATTGATAAGGTGGGTTTGTATTGACTGGAAAAAAAAATTTAGTTATTTTTCAGGTGCTTGTGTTACCTTTAACTTGAAATGGAAATGCATTTGATAATGCCATATCAGGGATATGTGGTTTGAAGTTCATCAATGCAGAATTAAAGATTATGATTGATTGATCATTGATGTTGTGATAGTGTTGCCGAAACTCATGATTCATTGTTGGATTGATAAAATCCTGGGCAAGGTTAAAAGGAATTGAGTCTGCATTATTTGAGATGTATTATTCTGCTCTTCTCATTTTTTTTCTTTAAATTTCCCTTTGTATTAGATTGGTCAAGGAACTTATAGTAATGTATACAAAGCTAAAGACACATTGACGGGCAAGATTGTTGCACTGAAGAAGGTTCGATTTGACAATTTGGAACCTGAGAGTGTAAAATTCATGGCCAGAGAGATTCTTATTTTGAGAAGATTGGATCATCCCAATGTTATAAAGCTAGAAGGTTTAGTTACATCTAGAATGTCCTTGAGTTTGTACCTGGTGTTTGACTACATGGTGCATGATTTAGCTGGACTTGCTGCAAGCCCTGACATCAAGTTTACAGAGCCTCAGGTTAGGCCAGGTTTGCCTTAATAATCTAAGAAATAAAATATATTCACCCTTTGGTTTATTTTCAATTGGCTGTATTTGATGTCTCCGAATACTATGTGTCTCCTACTGCAGGTTAAATGTTACATGCATCAACTGCTATCAGGACTTGAGCACTGTCATAGTCGAAACGTACTTCACCGTGATATTAAAGGATCAAACCTTCTTATTGACAATGAAGGAATACTTAAAATTGCTGACTTTGGACTTGCATCTTTCTTTGATCCAAAGCACTGGCAACCCATGACTAATCGTGTGGTTACCCTTTGGTACCGACCTCTTGAGTTGCTTCTTGGTGCCACAGAATATGGTGCGGCCATCGACCTTTGGAGTGTTGGTTGCATTTTAGGAGAGTTATTGGCAGGGAAGCCTATTTTGCCTGGTCGTACAGAGGTGAAAACTTAAAATGTCTTGTTTTGTCTTATAGGAATTTTCATTTCCCTCTAAACTCTGCCTAACAGTTAGTGTGGTAATTCAATAAATCTTCTATTTTGAAATCAAAAAGAGGTTATATCTCCTAATGGAACAGTCTGCTTTCTATATATGCATGTATGAACCTTTTAATTATTGCATTGCAACTCCTCCCCCCCTCCCCCAACCCTCTCTTCTCATGGGGGTAGGCCTATGTAAGTTTAATCCAAGCTTTGTGCGTTTTACTTCCATTTAGAAGGTCGGCATTGTGCATATCTGCAATGAATAGGAAGGCATGCAATTAATGAGAAATAAACTAAGAAACATGATGCATGATTTGATAAACCATTTTACTACATAGACAACTGCATATGCCTCTGTTGAGCTATGAAACATGATGCGTGATTTGATAGACCATTTTACTACATTGACAACTGCATATGCCACTGTTGAGCAATGAAACATGATGGGTGGAAGTGGAACTAATCAAATTGTTGCCCAGATAATGTAAAAGCCAGTGGAAGAGACTGTAACTTTTTGTTACTTCTAGTCTCTCTGATGGGGCCTTTATGCCCTTGCTTTTCATTTTTGAACGTGTACCTTTGGCTTTATATCCTTTGTTCAAGCTTTTTAATGTACATGTACTATTGAAAACAAAAACTGGGTAAAAACTAAAAAGGAGATATAAATTTTAGAATACCATAGGAGAGCATGATTATTATTGCTCAGTTTAATGATAGTCAATAAGATGTTTACTTGAAAACTTCTAGAGAGGAATGAAGTGGTAGAGCATAACTGGATGTTTCCCTACAAGAGAATTTCACACATAGAAGCTGTATACCTGTTAGGCTGTTACCAATTCAAAATGTTTTTTCTGGTTGACTGTTATAAAGTGGCAGTTTTCCCATATGATTTGGCTGTGGCTTAATGGTGAATAAACCATTCCACCCTCAAAAGTAGAAGGATAATCAAGACATGCATTTGTAAGGATTTAGCGGTACTAGTGATTTTAATGATAGTAATAATAATTTTGGTTCAGTTGTCTAATTATGCAATGCAGACTGATAACTAGAAAACAACATTATCTACAATTTTTTCTATTTGTTTAAATGCATCTCGTAGTCTGTTTTCAGCAAATCACCCTTTTAAGTGGTATACTAGATCTTATGTTTAGCTCTACCTTCTCTTACGTGGTTTGAGGGAATTTGTATCACATTAAGGATATATCACTTGCGCTTTATTTGCTGGTTATTTGAAATTTCCATTGGATATTTTCTGACACTTTTTCTGGATGACTTATATAGGTGGAACAACTGCATAAGATATACAAACTTTGTGGTTCGCCTTCTGATGAGTATTGGAAGAAGTCAAAGATGCCTAATGCTACGTTGTTTAAACCTCGAGAACCATACAAGAGATGCATAAGAGAGACATTTAAAGATTTTCCACCTTCAGCACTGCCCCTTATTGACACTCTTCTTGCAATTGATCCTGCAGAACGGAAGAGTGCCACAGATGCTCTAAGAAGTGAGGTGGGCTTTTAAAAATTCTTGATTTGTTATTGATATTATTGTTTCATGCTACTTAGAGATCTATTGGATACAGATCTATTCTCAGTGTACATAGATTGCCTAAAACACATACTCTAGACTCTTTCATGAAGCATACAAAATAAGCCACATGTTGAACTTCTTGAAGGTCTATGACTTACTTGTGATGTTCTATTGTTGACACAAAAAGCTGGGGAGCGTAGTTCTTCAGCTTCTTGTCTTTGATATCTTACACCAAAAAGTGTGCATGAATGTAGTAAACTGCTGTTATAGGAGAATGGTCCATCAAATCTTCAATATTGTCTGAGGAAAACCATTGTAGTTCTGTATCAACTGGATGATGTGCCTCTCTTGAGCTTTGTTTACTTTAGAATATGCATCCTTTCTTGGCATAGGATAAAAAAGTTTGATTTGATGTAAAATGGTGTCTGGATGACCTTGGAAGTGAATTCACTCTGTCTTGTTTTCTTTGGAATAATGATTAAATAAATGTCCCAAGTGATAGAATGGATGGCATGTTTCAAATGATCACCATCATTCGATAAGGGATGTGGATATTCCAAAATTTACGTTAATAAATTGAAACTTCTCTTGAATCTGAAGTAGATGTTATCTTTTTCGAATTTAGATGCTCTATTTTTCTTTTCTTTTTTAAATCAAACCCACATACATTTACTTTGTTTGACCTTCCTATCATTTTGCAGTTCTTTACCACAGAACCTTATGCTTGTGATCCTTCTAGTCTTCCAAAATATCCCCCAACCAAGGAAATGGATGCTAAACGGCGGGATGATGAAGCAAGGAGGTACCTTTTCTCTCAATTTGCTTGATGCATACTAGAAGTGAGGTGCACATAGGTGTGAATATTTTTCAAAATGATATTATTTTTTTAAAACAAAGGGAGGGATTAGGACAGAAAAATTGGAGGAAGATATGAACATTGAGCATAAAAATGTAAGGTGTTGATAACAATTCTATTTTATATTATCTGTGAATTATTCAAGGACACTTATTATAAATATCTTTTATTGAGTAACTTACAGGTATGCAAATAATGATGATGACTCTTTTGAAACAAAGAGCGGGGACTGAAAAACTATTTACATGTTATCTTTATTGACAGTAGAAATGCAAGTAGCAAACTATATTGTTCCTTTAAGAGGGCGAGCCCTGGCACAGTAGTAAAGTTGTGTCTTGGTGACTTGTTGGTCATGGGTTCGAATCCGGAAACAGCCTCTTTGCATATGCAAGGGTAAGGCTGCATACAATATCCCTTCCTCTTACCTACGCATAGCGTGAAGCCTCCGGGCAATGGGGTATGTAGTAATGCTTTAATCTTATGACTGAACATCACTAAAAAATGGTGAGCAGATAAAAGAGAGTCTACTTCAACATGCACACATACAATGACATACACTTTGTTTATATAGAGATCAGTAGAGTGAAGAGTGTTCCTTTGATCCTTTTGATTAACATCTGTGAGTTTATTTAATTTGGTGATCATATTATATTTGACCAATATTCCATGCAAATATGAATGATCAGATCAAGAGCTGCTGGCAAAGCTCACGTTGATGGTGCAAAGAAGCATCGTACTCGTGATCGCACTGTAAAAGCTGCTCCTGCTCCTGAAGGCAATGCTGAGCTTCAATCCAACATTGATGTATGTTAAAGAAATTTACTTCTATTGTTTGATGCCTTTGTACTGCTTCTTGCCTTCTAATAAAATTCATTTTCATTTTTTATAATTGAAAATCTGTATAATTGTGATTGAAAGTATAAAATTAATGTTTATCAAAATTTGCTGCAATGATTTCATGTGTAACAGAGAAGGCGTTTAATCACTCGTGCAAATGCTAAGAGCAAGAGTGAAAAGTTCCCTCCACCACATGAGGATGGACAGCTTGGCTTTCCTTTGGGATCTTCTAATCATATTGATCCAGATATTGTTCCTTCTGATGTTTCTTTGGGTTCAACCTCGTACACCTTTTCAAAGGAACCATTCCAAGCTTGGTCAGGTCCCATTGGTAATACTGCTAGCATTAGTGTCACAAAGCGGAAGAAACACACTGCAGGTGATGCATTGGATTTACCAAAACCATATAAAGGTGCCCTCAAGGATAAGGTTAAAGGAAAGAAAATCATAGCTTAGATATTTAGTACATTCTTGTAGAGTCAAATTAAGAAAGAACCTGTCCTTGCTGCCTCATTTTTGGTGCTGGAGTCCAACTGCTTAAAAATATGTCATGCTACACGCTTGCTTCTTAAGTTAACTCCTTATAAAGGGGTAGAACCATTTTCCCCCATTTTTAAACCATTTTTTTTTCATAGTTTTGATCTATTGGATTTCATTTAGATAGAGGTTTTTCTGGGGGGCTTCTTAAGTCTGTTGGTATTATAGAGAATTACTGTGATGTACATCGTGATTTTTTTGTTTTCATACCGTGTCAATATCTGAATTCTTTTTAATTTGTTGAGATTTGCAATAAATTTTGAGTTGTTTTTTACTCCTCGTTTATAGGTGTTTGCACCGCGAGTTGTACCAAAATCAAAATGATAGTGACTTGTTTTGCTTTCTGTTATTCTGTATTTAATTTTTCTTTTTTTCTTTTTGTATTGCTATCACCTCAATAAAGTTATTAATGAGTAATATTTATAAGTCTTTCAGTTCTGTTCTTTTCTTTAATTGAATTTTCAAATGCATAATTTTGTTTCCTTTTTAATTGGTTCTCCAATAGTAAATATTTGTAGAATTTAATTTTTGTATACTATTAGTGTAAAGATTTTTTACATTAGCAATTAATTACAAAAGTGGCTGTGGTAGTAGCTTAACTAAATTGTTGAGATTAAGTTTAATTTTTAGATTAAATAAAATATAGATAAATAGGATTTTATATCAGTTTAATTTGACATCTATGTCATTTGATACTATACATTAAATCATTTAACTGAAT
Source organism: Glycine latifolia (assembly GCA_013407115.1). Lineage (NCBI taxonomy): Eukaryota > Viridiplantae > Streptophyta > Magnoliopsida > Fabales > Fabaceae > Glycine > Glycine latifolia. The sequence continues at coordinate 35,265,866 of CM023960.1, forward strand.
TAATTAATTTTATATTCTATATAAAACTATTAAATAGTATAAGTCTATTTGCAAAATAACAAACAAACAATCCATCACTTCTGAGTACTGACTGCGACTAATTGACAAAAGCATGATTTCATAAACAGTAGTGGACATTTATTTCTGACTAAATTATAAACATAAATAACTATGACAGCCATGTAATGTAAGGCTTTGATCTTATCCTTGAAACGACCTACAAAACAAAGTAGTAAGCAGCTGATATAACAAACAAGATAAGGTATTAATAGACTATTGCTTGTGATGTCTGATGTCAACACGTTTGAAAATCAATTGCGTAATCACAATGATTACCTGACATTTGATAAAGTGGACAAAAAAATAAAATTGCGAAAAAAATTTAAATTAAAGTAGTACATGAAAGTATATGAGATTTTTTAAATTTTTCGTATATTTTCATTTCTTTCCAAAACATAAGAACAAGACCTTAGGTATGTTGTTTCTAACTAAACTAAAAATAACAACACTGATTATTTGCTCTGTTCATTGACATGCACTTATGGAGTCACAGTTTTATTCATTTCGGGTTGAATATTGGCTTAAGGCATTGAAAAATGAAAAGGGCCCCTACACGAGAAAAAACAAAATTATGTTTAAACTAAAGTCGTTCCACTTTGGCTTAGGGCATTGAATGAGAATTCATTCTCATGCATGTTAATCAAATATTTAAACTTAAGTGATGGAAGTACAAAGCTACCTTCTTAATCACTAATTATCTGGTTAAAGCCTTACATTTTATTATTTCGTTATTTATAATATGGCTTCATGCATGGTTTATACATAAAGTAAAAAAAAATGTAATATCCTCAATAAGAAAAAGGTGTTAAGATATATAAATATTACACACTAGTGTAATTTTTCAAGTTGTAACATTTTTTTTTCAAATATGTAAATTTTTCAAATAATTAATATCAAATGAAGTAACTCGTTTGTTTAACTTGAAGAAAAAAAAGTGTTACTATTATGCATTTTTAAAAAATTGTTTCAAATTTTGTTATTTTTATACTGTAAAAAGTATTAAAATATTTTTCATTAGATTTTTTTTGTCTCTTTTTAGGAAAGGAATTCATAAAAATTTAAATATAATTTTAATTAAAATTCTTAAGAAAACAGACAAATTAAATCACTCCATATGACTCCTCCTATTATAATCTATAATAAAAAGGCCATTTTTTTATAAAAAAAAATCCAGATTTCATTGGAAATTAAGGTCCTAATTGAATTTCACCTACCATGCTTGTTTAAATTTATGTGTTTTAGTTAGCGTGCTAAGCTAAAATATTTACTAATTTGTAGTGCAAAGAAAATGTTTGATTAATGCCTGTGTGAGTCTCCCGTACATTGAATATAATTGTTATACAAGATACTACTATTCTTCTCTGATGGTTGTGACCAGTGAAGTGTGATTATGATGTCTTTAAAACACAATCTAGTTACGTTTTTTTATGAAATTGAATATTATAATTTTATGTTAAATAAATACTAAAATAAGTGAAAGGCAATTCACATTAATTCATTTTGATTTACAAAGAGGAACTTGTTTGTTTTTTGTTGTATATGATGATAATTAAATTTGAATGTAACCTTGTACAAATTATACAAATCGGTTACCATAGGTCGACTCGTGTGAGTTTTTAAAGAAAAAAATTTGGTATTTTCTAGAGAAAAAAAATTGAATTTTGTGTATAAAATAAAAAATAAATGCTAAAAGAGTTTTTTCTTTTTGTTGAATTGGCGCACCTTACTTGAATTGAATTATTTAGATTTTAAAATAATTTTTAAATAGCAAATATCTAAAATTGGAAAAAAAATACATAACATAAAGTTTATTGAACTTGACAAAAGGTCTTCCACAAGAAGAAAAAAAATAGTAAATCACTACGTGTGCAAACTATTAGCGTAGCATATTAATTAACCAAGAAAATTATTAATTAGTTTCTTTTACAACGATTGTACTAAAATTTAAACTTAGGACCTCATATATATTATCACAAATTTCACCACTAGGTTGATCCTCATAGTTAAAAAAACTATTAGTTTATTTATTGTATTTATCCAAAAAACATTACTAAAATTATAGTAGCTTCGAGCATTAAAAAATATAAGAATTTGAAAATGTAAATCTAAAAATAATTACTAATAAAGTTGTTGGTTTGGATTAAACTGGGATCGGTCTGCATAAATAAGTTTTGAATTTAAATTTTATAAATGAAAAAAAAAATACTCCACACTAAGTCACCAATATTATAATGATCCAAAATTCTGAAAGTGATCATCAACTGTGTATGAGTAGTAAGAATATAGTTGTTTAGGATTCAAGATAAACAAATTTATTCAATCTAATTATAAAAACACGTGATGGTTTGATTTGAGTTGACTTTTATATAGCGTTAAATTTAATTAAAGTAGGATTAGAATAAACTAGAACATTTAACTTTTATATCTTCATTTCTAAAAAGTAAACAATTTATACTAGTATAATTAGAAGATAAGGAGTAAATCTTATTTTACTAGCTCTTCATATTTCTTATTAAAACCTATTTTAATATAAATTAATATATATGTATATATATATATATATATATAATAAATCAAAATGTTAGGCTATAAATACATCAAATTAATTCAAAACTAGTAATTTTAAATACGTTAAAATATTAAAATGTATTTCTAAGAAAAATCATGAAATGGATAATTACACAAGTATAAGTGAAATGTAAATTAAAAAAAAAAATTGTGTGTGTGTTTTAATTTACAATATTACATTGATTCCAATCAGTTTATAGATACACTTACTTGAATGTAGCAGCCTCCGTCCTAGTTAGGTAGTTACCTTGACATACAATTGGCAAAAAATGAAGTCGTCATCCACAAAAAAATACAGTATTTTTTTGTTTATTTATTATACAAAAAATAAACTACATAAGCTCGTGATCCACAAATACTAATTTTTTAGATTTAGCTCCTCTAAATGCCACATTACAGCTGACACGGCAACATGCTGGTTACATTTTTATAGTATGTTCCACTATCATTTTTCCCACCACATAACCTTTGTCGGTATCGTCCGTGGGTAAGTCTTCGATTTCCGACGGAATTCCAGTGGCCGGAAATGAGCCGTGGGAAGCACGCGTTTTTCTTGTAGTGGGAATTCCAACGTGCTCTACAAGGAAAAAACCTGTGTGGAGGTTCAAACCTTTTTTCTCTCCGTTCAGCATACAATATCCTTCGAAAATGAATAAAGGAATTGATGCTATACTCGATATGATAGAATTTGGAAGGAAGGAATGAAGAAGAAAATATAATAACTTTAAAATAATTTATTATTTTATTTGGAACCTCTTTTAAAATTGAAGGAATGAAAAAATGAATTCTGTCTTGTAATAAAAATGTGTTCCCTCTTATTTGGATAGAAGGGGGGCAAAAAGAAATAGAATTTATGAAGACAAAATTGTTGACATTGTTGCGTAACAGTGACCAAAATGTCACAAATTTCAAAACAATTATCCTGAATGTCACAGTTTTTAAACAATTTCCCACAATGTTACGTGAGCAAATTCACCATTAAAGGCAGCGAAATACAGTCTCCAATGAACGCTTGCCACGTGTGTTGCCCAAAAAAAAGTTGGTCAAACCACGTAATTCGTTACACTGTCTAGCGAATTACGTGACCAATGATTGTTTGCCACATGTCAAAAAAGCATGTCAAATCAGCCACCTATTTCGCCCAAGCTGCCAACGGATTTGCTCATGTCGCATTGTGGAAAATTGTTTGTAGACCGTGGCATTCAGGGCAACTGTTTTGAAATTTGTGACATATTGACCATTATTCCGTGGACTTGCGAGTAATGGCTTGCTGCATATGTAGGTCCCTTGTTCTCTCAATCAATAGACCATTATTTGCATAAATTTATAATTATACTTGTTATATATTATTTTTATGTAGTAAGAAAAAATAAAATACAAACTTTTTTCTATAGAAAACTATATTACAAAATATATTTTTTACTTAAAAATTAATTATTAAAATCCATTCCTTAATCAAGGGTATTTATGTTATTTTTATATATCTCTATTTTATTTTTATTCATTTTTGTACACAACTAAACAAAAAAATGCTTTTTATTTTCTCTTTTATTAAACAACTTTAAAATTATTCAAATTCTTATTTTATTCTTTTACTTCTTTATTTTTATTCTTCTTTCCTTTCACTTTTTGAATGAATGAAGAGTGTTATTTAAAACAAAATAATTAGGATAATGCAGTTTACAATGTGAATTTGATGGGGAGTTTTCAAATAATTGAACCAACTCAAGGTGAAATGTCTTATCAAATCTTAAATTGAATTTTGATAATACTGGAGTAGCCTCATCTGAAATGAACCACACCTCAAACTTCTTATTCACTCCACATGTAAGGTAGTATAACAGGCTAACTTCCCCCCCGATTGCTTCAACAGTATCTAGCTAAGCAATAGTAAGAGAGTTATAGGTTGGATATAATGGCTTATGGAAAATAAAAGGAAAAAGTATCAACCAAGAAAAAAAATAGAAAATGTTACAATTTCCTTTGTAATTTGGGTTATAACAATCAATGGGAAAATAAAAGGGAAAAGTATGTATGAACCAAGAAAAGAAAATATAGAATAGAGAGAGGGGTGGTGAATTTACTCTAAGAATTAATTAGTCTTCATTCTTGTCTTTTTCCCCTTCTAATTTAAAAATTATAATGAGTAACTTATATATATATATATATATATATATATATAATTTTTTTACATGGCTTTTCTCACATTAAATATTTTATAGTTTTAATTTATCTCAAATATTATTAATTAAATTTATTTAAACTCAGATTATTAAGTAGTTAATATAAAATCATTTTTCTATTTAAATTATTACATTCTATATTAAATTAATTATTAAGTGCTTCAATCAATTGACATATTAGTGATTTTAAATTTAAATCTTAAGTATGCGAAATTGTAAAAAAAACTAAAATCGTAAAAATAGGCGAACGTAAAATGAACTAAAGTCGTAAAAATAATTACAACTTTAATTTACGACTTTAAAGTCGTATTTTTATAAAAAAAAATTATGTGAAAGTCGTAAAAGATTTTACGAGTTTAATTAAAAAAAATAATAGTCGTAAATAGATTTACAACTTCAATTACAGAAGTCGTGATATCTATTACAACTTACCCCGTTTCAGTAAATAATTTTAAAAAAACACCCAAATAGTAATTAAAAAAAATTATCCCCTTTACGTAAAAGAGCCTACTATAACATATAAAGGTTTTATAATTTTTAAATATTTGGAGATACAAAATATTTATTGTACGCTATTTTATTTATTCTTAACACCCCTCTCCATATTTTACTACTAACGCAACGTGATACCGAGTTTACTTGCCGTTTATCTAACCAAATTTGACGACAATATTCAATAGTAGTAGTATTTTATACGTAGTAGTGCTAATTTATAGAAGGACGGAAACGACAAGCTGAACGTGATACTGTTTTTCCAATTTACGCTAGTACAATTTCATATTGCAAGTTATAAATATTGATAAAATAAATAAATAAATGCAAGTTTGTAATCATTACATGTATTGACTCATACACACACGAACTAGGGTTTATTCACTTCTTTTTTTATGCATGGAGGCTTATTCACCACAATAGTAAGTTTTATATATTTATACTGTTTAATACACTTTACTGATATAAATTAAATAAATTTAACTACTAAATTGCATGATATTTTTTCAGTTATTATGCATACTAAAATTTAAATAAAATAAAGAGTTTTTAGCATGTAAATTTATAATTGATATTTACTTATATATTTTTATATATAAATATATGATAAAACGTTATTTTAACAGATAATATATGTTTTTAATATTATTAAAAAAATGAATTATTAAATTATATAATATATGTTTATTTTGTTTAAAATATATTACATTTAGTTATTTAAATAATATCACATACTTTAATCCAGAACTTATACATGAACTGTATTAAACTCAGATCAGATTATGGAAATAAAAATATATTAATTTAAATTTATTGAAAGATATAAGTTAATTTATTTCATGTAATAACTTGTTCAAGTTTTCTCTAAGTATTTATTTATAAATTAAAAATCAAACACTCCCCTCAATTAAAAAAAAAACTATAAATTATAAATTAATCCAAACTTGACAGTTGACACTGTACTCCAGCTGCTACTCCAGTTGACACTGTGCCAGTGGTGACCCAACCATTATTATTATACTTTTTAATTACATCAGCGTCCTCCAATTACCTACTTTTGTCATTGTTCCATACATTAAAATTTATGAGAGAAAAAAATCAATAATATAACTATGCTGAAATCTTTCAATCACGTTCACGCTGTTATTGATATCTTTTCATTAAAAAATTCAGAGTAAATACATTTGTTTTTTCCGTATAACATAGGACACTCCTCCCCTCTACTCGCATCCTCTTATTTTCTGCAAATTATTTGGTATTATATAAGGGAATAAATTATATTTTTTAAGATTACAAAACAAAGAAATATCGGATGTAATAGGTGAAAATTTTAGGAGAATTTTGGTGTAATTTGCTAATGTTTTTGAAAGGAAATAGTAATATATTATTTGACACACGTTTTCAGCATACATTTATTATTATTATTATTATTATTATTATTATTATTATTATTATTATTAATATTATTAAAATCATATAATATGGTGGATCACAAATCTTTTTCAATGAATTCCCCTCTTAATTTTGTAATGTGTATCTGGTTCCTATTTACATATGTACATATTATGAATGTTCTACGTCTAATCAGTACAAAAAAAATGCAAAAAATAACCATTGTAGTTTTTCAACTTGGTTGGGATCACTCTTGTCATTGTAATGTCTTTACCTGCAATCTCTTTTGCTGAAAAAAAAACATTTTAATATAAGTGTGTTGTGCATCAATGTTGGCTAAAAGGGCATTCAAAACACACTAGTATTATTTAATACTACCTTATAAACAATAAGAGAATGTATGTTAAAAAAAATATATTCTAACACTTCACTATTTTTTTAATGAAATTTAGAATTTTTATTTACTCCAATTATACAACTTGGCATTACGTAATTTATTTTAATCATGGAATCATTGAAGCATAAAGATTCGTTTAAGAAATTGATGTATCTCAACAAATATTTTTTTATATATGTGAATCTAAAGATCAAATTTTGACAATATATTTCATGGAACTTAATATGATTAATAGAGTATTACTTGAAATATATGGTTAGAGTTTGATCTCTAAATTCACATATATGAAAATATTTGTTGAGATACACCAATTTCTTAAAAAAATATTTGTTCTTTAAAGAATTAATCTATGAGGAAAAAAAAATAGTCTCTAGCTTTCAAGTAGAGAAATGCCGTAGATACAAATTAAAATAAAACTAAAAATTAATTCTCAAATTTCAATTTTACCTTCTTATTGAACTTTAAGAAAATATATTAATTAAAAAATGAAAAAGTAATTTAAGATGGATCCCCCGTGATCCCAGAGGGAGTTGCATGGTTAGTTGCAATATAATTTTCATGAGATCTCCGTGGAGGACGCTATATCAAAGCGTCTTTCGACAAAGCCAAAAAAATAAAATATCTTCTATATTTTTATTAGTAATACTATTTTCATTCTATTTTTTTAATATCAATTTTTTCTTTGGTTTTTTTCCTTCACAGGAATCCACCTCTAAGTGATGTCAACGTTTACCAAAAATAGATAAAATATTGTACTTACTTGAATCACAATTCATTTTGATTCGTTTGATGGAGCAGAAAGAAAACAAAGATAGAGAGCAAATGTGTCTTAGTTGCTAGTTACGAGAGCATATTGAAATGAAGAGCTAGGCATTGTTAGGTTAGAGAAGGGGAAATGAAGAAAATGGTTTTAATGGAAGAAAGGAAAAATAAAATGACAAAAGTTAGATTTATTTTTCAAACAAAATTGTCATTTTATCTTAGTAATAGTTGTTTGTCAGATTTAATTGTTTTTTAGAAAATAACCATTTTTACTAAAATGAAATGCCGATGTTGTAAAAAAATGAAATGTTAGCTTACTTTGGACATATCGATATTTCTACTAACAATCTCCTACAATTTGGGTCTATTCCTATGCTAACAATATCCAAGTTTAATTCAAAACAAAATATTGTTTAATTTATGTCAAAAAAATTGTTTAATTGGTTACAGGGGTGGAAAAAGAAGGAAAAAAATATATGTAAGAGGGACCTTGATTCCTATCATTCAAAACTCTTGACAGAAAATTATTTTAACTTAATAAATATTCTAATTTTAATGTTAAATATGTAACTTCCTTAATATTCGAAAGAATAATTTTATAGTCCATGTTAACAACCTAGGCTAAACTAAGGCCAACTTTAAGAAAAGCAAACATAATAATTTAGTACAAGATGAAATGCACACAACTAATTATCTTATGTTTTTAAAAAAAGGTAAATATCTTGTGTGCTAATAAATGATAACGTCACATCATTTTCTAACTAAGGATATAATCAAATTGTGTTTTATGAATTAAATGTGTTCAACTGAATTCGAAGCCTATAGATTTAGTTGGTTTTGATTTGTTTACAATTTTCAAGACAACACTAAGAAAATTAATTTGATCAAATTCAAGTTAGTCTGGATATAGTAATGTATATTTATATATTATATATGAAAAAAGACTTTGAAATGAAGCACAATTGTAATAATTGTGTTTGGATGGATGATATGTGGTGTGCTAGTATTGAACCTACAATGAGTTAATCGAGAGAAAAACAAGAGATGCACCATGAGATTCTTCCATAATGAGAAGAAATAGTTATCAATGTAATGAATAATTGAATATACTAGGTGGGAGCTATCAAAAAAGGAGAGGATGATGAAAATGACAACCCAACTCAATAGATACAGAAAACGTGGCAAGCTCAAAACAATATGATAGGATTTGCATTTGATTTATAATCACTACAAAATTAGACTTTTAGCAGTAGTTTCACATTTCTAGTCTCTCTCTACTGTTAAAAGGGCAAAGACCAAACATAGCATTTTAGTACCACTATATTTACCCTAAAAAAAAAAACCAACTAATTAATAGCACAATTGTTATCTTGCTGTTAAAAAAAATAATGGTGGAACACGTAAAATCAAATAGTTGAACAATTAAAACTCTATTGGTCAATCATAAATTAAGCTACAAGAAAGTACTTGCAGGTGCTGGGAGCTGATCTTAAAGAGTCTAGACAATTCATAATTAAGGGGCTGATGATGTATAGTTTAAGGTGGGGGATTTCTCTAGAATCTTCCTATATGCACTGCCAAGTTGTATATACTAAGATTCTTGACCATTTATAGAGGAAGCAATTACCATTGAACTATGTGTATCACCATTGAACTAATTATTATAAGTCAACACGATTATGTAGGAACAACTCAAACCCGAAGGGTTAAAAGATCCACTTGGCCTTTCATCACCAAATGACATTACTTTGCTTTTTGATTGATGGCTTCACCCAATGGTTCACATCACATCCACTTCCCATTAATGGCTTGAATTCCATCATTCCCAATTCAAATATTCACTTCCATTACCTAACACTATTCCCTCGAGAAATTTATTCGTAGTCTCCAAAGAAATGTCTCCATCAAGAATTTTATTCCTAGTCATCTTACACACCCAATTCATTTCGAACCTCTATCCACACCCTTCCATTTTTTCTTTTCTTTTCATCACGAAACTTGAATAATAGATGTTCATGAATAAAAGAAGGAAAAGCATGTGAGAAAAAGAAAAGGAAATAAAAAGAAGAAAACAAGAACCATTCAAATGTGTTGATTGAGACCAAATTTTTAAGGCATTAAGTGCTCAATACTAATTTAGAAGTGAGCTTTAGAAAATATGGCATAGTGGCCTCAAATATGTTAATTCCCCTCCTTTTTCTTTTTTTGGGTTTTAAGTGCTTCAATTTTAAGTTTAAAAAATAGTAGTGTGTATTTGAGTGAATGTTTGTAAAATTAATTTTGAATTAAATTAATTTTAAAGTTAAGTAATTTCTGTTTAAATTTTATTTTAAATATAAGCTAGTACAAAAAAGAAAATTGCATATGTCATCACCTAGATGTTTCATGTTATGCACAGGTAATGAAGATGAATATTGTACTCAGTCTTATTCTTGCATATGCAAATATACTGTTTTTGAATTCGAACTCGTAAACAACAAGTCACCAAGATATAACTTTATTGTGTCAGGACTTGCCCTTCAACTAGTACTAAAAATTTGTATAAATTTTATTAATCAACAAAAAAATTATTTAAATTCAAAATCAATTTTAAACCTAAAATCAAATTCACAATGTGAATAATAAAACCAAATACATAAGCATTAATATGAAATCACATTAATTAATATTTTAACATAATTTTAAATACCATAAAAACATAATTTTAAATAATCATAAAATCTAAATAAACATAAATTCATTTTTGAATAAATACGCACTTAGTCCCAATCACTCAAGAATAGCAGCTACATGTGAAATCACTGTTTTGAGTTGTAATTGGAGGCTATTTTTAGTGTGGCAAATGTGTCAAATTTCATATGAGAACAAGAGGAATATTAAGTCTCTTTCTGTTTGCTACTATTTTAGTATTTTATTTTTTTACATATCTCTAGTTGGTCAAAATTCTCAAGTTTAAACTCTCTCAACTTGAAACCTAACTCGACATTGGCCAGAAATCAGAATTGCCTTTTTAAATTCCAAAGTTGAACAATTGTCCAGTTTCAAATTTTTGTTTGTCATCAGATCATGTCGAATTGATTGGGTTTATTATTACATGCCCACAAAACACATATTTCTAACAATTATATGATAAAATTATATTTTATTAATAACAAAAACATAAATAAAATGACTAAATCAAAGTAAAAAATATAAGTAACTTTATAAATGTCGGTCAATAAAATTAAAAAAGTTAATGTCACCAACACAAAAATGTTAGAAAAACAAAATGGTATTTCGTCTTTTATAAAAACAAACAGTATTTCGTCTCATAAAAAAATAAAACATTAATGGGAATTAAAAAGGAAAGCTCCATGTGGGGTGGGGAGGCAGTTATCCAACGTGGTGTTTTGGCAAATTCTATTTCCTATTCAATGTGACAATGAAATCAATAGAAAACAACTCTACTACGCCAGCCAGTAAGCAAATGATACGTAGCCCCACTTATATAAATGAATGAGGTGTCGTACTAAAAATGAAAACAAATGCTAAGATGCAAGAATATACTAAAACCAAAGCAATTTTAACACAATTAACAAAGAGTACATATGATATAATATGAGAATCATCATCATATATATATATAAAAGAATGAAAATGATTAATTTTAGTTATTAGATTAAATTAAAATTTTAAAATATTTAATTGTTTTTATTATAAATTTTATAAAGATTTGTTATGAAATGAACATCCTGAATTAAGGACCCATTCAGATTTGACTGATACCTCTAAAGCTCACAACATTTTCATATATTTCTGATACCAAGTCAGTATCACCTCTATGGTTCCTTTCCTCTCCTTGCCTCTTCTTCGTATACTCAAGGCACTCCTTCTTGAGATGTTATTCACACGTTGACTTGATTTCAGAAGAATATGAAAGTGCTGAGGTTTTAAGTACTTTACAGGTATCAATCAAACTTGAATGCATCCTTATTGATGCTCATTTTATAACAGATTTTATTGTTAAACGATATTTTAATTTAAATTTAAAATATTCAGGTCTTATATTTCATTTTAATCTAAAAATTAAAATTAATTATTTTTATTCTCACATGACATATCATCTTTATACAGGAATGACAAATAAGATCAGTTTAATAAAAATAAGTCAGATTAACCTTAATCCACACAAAAAATAGAATGGGTCAAACTGGTCTGTTTTACAAAGTGGACTAGGGATATTAGTCTATCTCCACTTTTTTTAATGAATTAAATGGATTGGTCCATCAAACCAAACTCACTTTATCATCCTTATCTCTATATATATTAGTCATAACTTATTAAAAATATAATAATATCTATTCAAACAATAATTTAAACAAACTAACATTATCTTATTTTTATTAGTTTTATTTAATAAATACATGTTCATCCAAAAATTATTCATAAAACAAATTATAATAAAACGATTACAGCTGTGTTTTTTTAACAATATATTTACGGATCTTCTAACGATTCTAAAAAACTGCAATGGTGCAGTTAGTTATTCCTCTAATATTTTGTATTTTTTATGAAATATTATTAATATTTTAGTTTGTGCATTGTACTTGATGAAAAATAATTTCCATACAATTATAACCTATAATAAATAATTTTTTAATATGTAAAATATATTATAATTAAATCATAATAAAAAATATTTTTGGATTCATAAATTATATTTTGTATTTATAAAAAATAATTTAAATCATTAAATAATATCATGCTCAACTATTGAGTATTTATCAATAAAATGATTGAAATTCAATTTATTGATAGAAATAAAAATAGTAGTTTGAGATGATTGAAAGAGAAGTTTTTTTTACTAGTTATGACTTATGAGAGTAATATGCTATGCGTATTTTCAATTTCAAATTATATACCAGAGATAATATCAAAAATATCTATCTCTAAAAATATCTAATTAAAAGATAGACAGTATGATTTAAAAAAAAATCAATGTTGCCATTATAATTTATAATATTAGAATAGATGTTGTATGTATAATTTATATTTTAACATATACGATGTCTTGGACAAAACTAATTAAAAAAATTAGTTGAAAATTAAAAAATTAATTTATTAATTATAAATTCAATAAAACTAACTGTTAAAATAATTAGAAAGTATAAAATGATAAATAATAAAATTCTAATTTATTTTAAAAAGATAATTAAGAAATTTGATAAATATATTGAAGATAAAAATGAGAGAAAATATAAAAAAATTAGAATTTATAATTTTAAAAAATGTTATTTTAAGTAGTGTTTTAAGAGATGTTAAAAGTTATTAAAAAAATATTTATCAAATAATCAAATAAATTTTTTAATAATAAAAAAATTTAAAATTAACCAAAATACATTGACGAATTATATTTATTTTTTGTGTGATTCACAGGGAATTGACGGAAACCAGCAAACCAGCCCTACCCATGTAACGAATGAAGAGTAACGACAACTGTTTGGTAAGATTTTATCTTGAATGATCGGATGATATAGCATTTTTTAGATTTTTTTTAACGTGTTTGAGAAATATCTTTTCTCTTCCTATTTCTCCGTTCATTTGAGGAGACAAAGCATTTTTATTTATTTGTTCGGTAACAAATCTTTATAATATAGTTACCGAATAGAAAATAAAGATAGTATCTCCTTAAAAAAAGAATATCATACGCTATCAATTATATATATTTATCGTTCTGATTCATTGTGTTTTCTTTATTCCGAACATAATACTATTTTATTAATTTTTAATTCATATTTAATATAAAATATTAATATTATTTTAATCAACAATAATAAATTATTTTAAAAATCATAAATAATCTCAAATTAATCTTTATTAAATCATTCAAAAATAAATAATAAATAAATAAAAATTAGATGAATAATCTTAAAAAATAACTATAAAGGTTGATTGGTCACTGGATACCAAAATCCTAATGTAAACATGTAACAATAGAGAGACGTCACACCTCTTAAATGATGAAGAATCAGCTGATAATAGGAACAGAAATATTGAACATTGTGACAGGAAGAAGAACTCACATTTCATTTAAGTTTTAAAAAAACTCTCGAAGAAGAGAAAGAAAAATAATAATAAAAACTCAGCGAAAAATACTCGTGAGAGGAATGGACGTGAAGATCAGGGAAATTTGAGAAAAACATATATACAATGTGAGTATAATTTGCTTTTAAAATGAATCCCAAATCTCACATTATAGCGTCAACTGCTACAGTTCCGACCAGGCACTCATCTAGTTAACCTGTACACGTCGCACGTTAACAAAACTCTTCCTTCGTTCGTTCTATAATCTCTTTTTTCTCTTGTATTTATCTCTCTATCTGTTCACGCTTCTCGTTCTCTCTCTTCGATCGTGTCCAATTTCCAGAACTTTCGCAATCCCCCTTTTTTTCTCTCAACTCTGATTTCAATACCCGAAACTTAAAACTACGAAATTTTCCTCAGCTGCCGTTTATTCCCTTTCCGATTCTCCAACGACATCCCTTGAACTTCGTGTTTAAACTCTTACCTTCTGCGCTGTTAATTCATTCTTTATTCTTTTTTTTGTTTTTGTTTTTTTCCTCCCGTTTCAAGCTTGATCCCTCACACAGAGCTCAAAAGTTGTTCCAATTCCCCAAGAATTCGAACACGAGATTAGTTCCTAGCTCTCGCTGTTCGAGTTCTTTGGACCTTTGATTCGTTGCGTCGTTTCCATAACACTCACGAAATCGTAGACTCTCCGCAATGCTGCTATCGTGAGTTCTGGTGAGCATTTTGCTCTAGTACTTTGCAGCTATGGCAAAATTGAAATCCCTTTCTGCGTTTGTTTTGTTATAGCAGGGACTCATCTTCTGCTGTTGAAGATTTACCAAAACTAAATCATGATCGGTTCTTAAACTGCATGTTTCTAATTTCTTCACAGAATTATTATGTACTAAAATGCGAATCTTTTTTATCCTTGTGCTTTGGGATTAAATGATTAATTTCCCCCCAATTCGTTTTTTTTTTAATGTCTGCATCTGAAATAGGATCATGTTAAGTTGCGAGGGTGATTTTTTCCCCTAGTTATGGAAAATCTTAAAAAACACATTTGTTGCTCTGATTGCAGTGGTTCTGTTTGATGGCGAAATCGTGAAGTTCTTAACATGGGAACCTGGGAGAAATAGATTTGTACAGTAAATTGGCTTTGAACTTGGCGACTCAGCAATAGTCTGAATTTGTGTAAAATCTGCTTGTGCAATTATTTATTGTGGAGTGTGGACAAAATGGTTTTTGAAATCAGTACTGTTGTTTCAAAATTGCAAACGTTATCCACCTCAGACCATGCCTCCGTGGTCTCCATGAACTTATTTGTGGCACTTCTTTGTGGTTGTATTGTCCTTGGCCATCTTCTTGAGGAGAATCGGTGGATGAACGAGTCTATCACTGCCCTTTTGATTGTAAGTCTTCACTGTCCTTGAGCTTGTTTGCAATAAGCTGTTGTTCTAAAGAATTGGTTAAATTAAAAAGGCTTAAGTATGTCTTCAGCCCCTCATATTTAAGGGTCCATCGTTTTTTAGTCCCTCAAATTAAAATGTCTATTTTTTAGTCTCTCAAATTCATAAAGACCCCAAATTTTAGGGACCAAAAACATATTTCAGCCGTAGTCCTACTGCTAACATTGTTTTTTGTTTTGGTCCTTTCGTGAAAGATCTATATTTTGGTCTCTACAGTTAAAAATGTTTACAAAATGATCTTTGTTGTTTGCCAATGTTACAACAATAACAGATTTAGTCTCTATACTTTGATAATATATTCTCTTTTGTCTGTGTATGAAACAAATTTACATTATTATTTGGCTCCAACATAAAAAACTCTTTACATTTTGGTCTCTACAGGCAACACACTTTTTTGATTTAGTTCCTGTTGGAAAAGTATTCTAACACATGTTAACAAATGGTGGGGAGTAATTTGCAAATTTTTCCCATGTAGGGACCAAAATGTAGGATTTTTTTTCATGTAGAAACTAAGCTAGAAAATAATGTCTAAGTGTAAGGATCAAATTTTTAATTTAACCTAAAGAATTTAACTCCTCCAAAATATTTTGCCATCCTTTAAGAGGCAAATTATATCTGTGTATGGATGCTTTGTTTGAGCAATGCTTAGTTTGAGTAATAGTGGGTGCGCTTTTCTTTTTCTTGTTTCTATTGGATGGTAATTAAATTTCATTTTTTTGTTCTCAGGGTGTTTGCACTGGTGTAGTCATTTTGCTGTTTAGTGGTGGCAAAAGCTCGCATATTCTTGTTTTCAGTGAAGATCTTTTCTTTATATACCTTCTGCCGCCTATAATATTCAATGCCGGGTAATTTTAGTTTTTTGGCAGCATTTCATTGTGTAGTGAGGAATCGATGCTTGATACTATTTATCATTGTCTAATTAAAGAAGGGGAGGTGTTTTGTTTTGCCTCTGTACAAATTTAGATTTCTTTGCACACATCCTTTGTGATAATCTGAGTTGTCTGGTAGACTTTCCTTGATAGAATAGCGAATAGCATAATGATTAGTGCTCATCTTTGATCTTTATCTTCTTTTTTTGGGTTGGGTTGGGGAGGGGGATTGAATAGAACATATTTCTGCAGAACCAGTCATAATAAAACAATGGATAACTTTTAGGAGCATATTTCATCTGCCTCCCAGTGTTTGAATTATACCTGATACGGGCACTCTGTTCACTTGCTTGTACTTGTATGAGTGAATGAGTGACTTAGAACACTTGCAGATTCCATGGGTAATTTCATCTCTTTATGAGTGATAATTATTTACATGACTATGTAGTTAAAAACATAAATCTGTGTACTCATGATATGAACATGAATTGTATTAACTCCATATGAACAAACTTGAGAATTGTTTTTGCCTCCTAAAACCCTGTTCTGCCTTCTGAGAATCTCTATTTATTCTCATCTTTTGACTTCACAATTCACATGTATGATAGATTGCAGTTATTGCTTTGTTATGAATTTGTTCCCTAAAATTTATTTCAGGTTTCAGGTGAAAAAGAAGCAGTTTTTTGTTAACTTCATGACCATAATGTTGTTTGGTGCTATTGGTACATTAATATCTTGTACCATCATAACTTTGGGTATGTATTGTTACTTTAGATGTATTTATCAGGTTGTTATTTAAGATTTGACATAGTAAGAAAATAATTTGTAATCCGATTCATTACTAACCTAAATTTACCTATTGGAAGTTTTTTTGGTTTAAAGGACATCTTGATCAAATAAAATATATAATTACTTTGAGCAAACTAACCATAGAGAAATTTGCCTACTTCTGCCAACTTACATTTGAGGCATTATTTCAGGTGCCACACAAATTTTTAAGAGGTTGGATGTTGGTCCACTGGAATTAGGGGATTTCCTAGGTATTTTACTTGTCAATCTCATCTACCTAGCAACCTCTCATTCGGTTTTTGACTTTCTAATTTATGATAATTTCCAGCAATTGGTGCAATATTTGCTGCAACGGATTCTGTTTGCACATTGCAGGTTTGAAACGATATATTTTTTAAATCCTTCCTTCAACTAAGGTATCACTGCTAGTTACTAAACTTATAAATGATGATGCAGGTGCTAAATCAGGATGAGACACCTTTGCTGTACAGTCTTGTATTTGGGGAGGGTGTTGTGAATGATGCTACATCAGTGGTGCTTTTCAATGCCATCCAAAGCTTTGACCTCAACCAAATCGACCCTTCAATTGCTGTGCACTTTTTGGGAAATTTCTTGTATCTATTTATCGCAAGCACAATGCTTGGAGTGTTGGTAAATGTCTTTCTCCCTCTAATTCTCTCATGCATGCATCACACAAACTCAGATAAGATCTATATCAACATGCACATAATAATGATATGACTGGTGGCTCTGGTCTAATGTATCTTCATCACCTTGTAGACAGGTCTACTTAGTGCTTACATTATTAAAAAGCTGTACATTGGCAGGTATATTGGCATTTTTCCATTTCTATTGTCTGTTAAGCAGTAAATCTGATGATAGTCCACTGTTTTGTTTTACATATGCAATTTATTCATAATGAACTAAACTTGTGGACGATTCTATGTTAATAAATAAAATTCCTGCTTCATCCAATCTCAATTTTTTGTATTTGTTAACTAAACAAAAGTCTACACTTTAAGAAGACTATATTGGACTTGCTTTGATTGTTTTAACTTTGAAGTAGCCCATCTATGTTAACCATTCGTTTGGGCTTTTATTATTATTGTTATTGTTATTATTTTATTGTTGTTGTTGTTATTATTATTATTATTATTAACTGGTTTGAAATGTTATGCTGTCCATTATAAATGACTTCATACCACAAATAATAACTTGATGAAGAGTCATTAATAAAAATGAAATTATTTACCAAGGCTGAACAAAATTCTCCTTAATTCCAGGCACTCTACAGATCGCGAGGTTGCTCTTATGATGTTAATGGCATACCTCTCCTACATGCTTGCTGAAGTAAGTTTTAAAGAATTTTAGTAATGTTTTATGGATGCTGTCAACATTTGTCATTAACATGATGCTGATGTATCTACATCTTCTGCAGTTGTCCTATCTGAGTGGCATTCTCACTGTATTCTTTTGTGGGATTGTTATGTCTCATTATACCTGGCATAATGTGACTGAGAGTTCAAGAATCACTACCAAGTACGTCTTCTAAATAGATTTCCTCAAGATATGTACACTGTCCAAGTCTATGCATACCTAAACATATTTTTCATCCAACTCTTGCAGGCATTCTTTTGCAACCTTGTCATTTGTTGCTGAGATCTTTATCTTCCTTTATGTTGGTATGGATGCCTTGGACATTGAAAAATGGAAATTTGTCAGTGATAGGTATTCTTTTGACTATTGAATAATCATTTATCCATTAATCTTTCTGCACTCATGAAAAATTGCTGAATGGCATTCTTTCATGTCAACAAATCGGTATGACATAGCTGCTTGATACAGTCCTTGAATTAACTTCATGTGACTGGAGAGTGCTTCTATAGTGCTGTTTTCTGTTCTTTCTCTTTCTCGAAATATTATCTTTCACTCATGAATCTTTCCTCTCAAAACTTCCGTTTGTTATAATAGAAAAGAAAAACAGTTAATTTGCTATACTTGGTTCTTTCTGCAGCCCTGGAACATCTGTAGCAACTAGTTCAGTATTGTTGGGTCTAATTCTTCTTGGAAGAGCAGCTTTTGTTTTCCCCTTATCCTTCCTATCCAACTTGGCTAAAAAATCACCAAATGAGAAAATCAGCTTCAGACAGCAAGTATGGTTAAATATCTGCCAGCGAGTTCCCTTTTTCAGGTTTCTTGCGCTGCTACCATGTTTTACTGATAGGTTTCTCATTGTTTCTCAATTCTAGGTGATCATTTGGTGGGCTGGTCTTATGAGAGGTGCTGTTTCAATCGCACTTGCATATAATCAGGTAAGAGCAACAATCCTAATTATGGATTTTGTCTTTTTGAAAATTGAATTATCGGCCACTGGTTCAGTTATAACCTGATGCTTTAAAAACTGATACTCTTAACAAATGCAGTTCACCATGTCGGGGCACACTTCACTAAGAAGCAATGCAATCATGATCACAAGCACCATCACTGTTGTGCTTTTCAGCACAGTGGTAAGATATTTGTTTTGTAGTTTCTGACATCCTTAACCAGTATCCATTGGTTTCTTTTTATTAGAGGTTATTTTGTCTTTGTTGCATCACTGATAATCATGCCATTAGATTAACCAGTTGACTTGCTTTCTATGATAATAGAAAGATTGATTTTTCCACTTAATATGTAACTCAGAAGCTAAATGACTTAGCCCGCTTGCCCTACTTTGCTAGTCTGCACCGTGTGATACTTGCAATTTATCAAATTTTCTTCAAATTTGACGTGGTTAAATATTATGAGAATTTCTTTAAAGATGGTACTGACACAACTTAATTACAATTTCTAGGTGTTTGGTCTGTTGACTAAGCCACTAATAAGGCTTTTATTGCCCCATACTCCACATCATAAAGAATCAAGCATCACGATAACCACAGAACCATCTACTCCAAGTCCAAAATCAGTCACTGTCCCACTTCTTGGGAGTGCCCAAGAATCTGAAGTCGATATTGATGGCCATGATATTCATCGTCCAAGCAGCATTCGTGCTTTGCTTACCACTCCAACACACACTGTTCATCGCTTGTGGCGTAAGTTTGATGATGCATTCATGCGTCCTGTTTTTGGTGGCAGGGGTTTTGTTCCTGTAGAACCTGGCTCACCAACTGAACGTAATGGCCATCAATGGCGTTGAGAAAAAAAGCCAAGAAATATGTAATTTGTTTGTAAACTGCATAAGATTTGTGGAGATCAAGCAATGCGTGTATAAGAATCCCGTCCTGAGATTTTGTGTAGCTCTTTGGGTAGTGAAAAATGGGAAGTGAGAAGGCTGTGCAATGCACCATAAGCATCCCAACTCATCTCTGCGACTTCCGTAAAATGTAATATTTGATATTTCTTAAAAGTTTGAATAGCTAAAGCTTTTTTTTTTTTTTTCAAGTTGTAATTTGTTGGGTTTATCGTATGCTGCTTCTTCCTGTAAGAGATGGATTTTTAGTGCACCTGATTTTTATATGTGTAAACATGATAGTGCACGTTAACTATAAATCATGACATTACAGAATTGGCGAAATTTATTATAAATTCCAAAGGCTCATAATTGTAATTTTTAACCCCTTTTTCAATAGCATTAACAAAATGAGTATTTCTTCATACACCATTTATTTTTTCTATTACACCATTATAAACTCTTACGGATTGGCGAATCCGTAAGTGTGAATCATACGGATCCGTGTATAAAAGCAGCAAAATCGTGAAGGGCAATTTCGGAAATGCATATGTTAAAATTATATGTGTATTTTTTATATATATGGATTGGGCAATCCGTAAGTCTAATCTGTACGTTTTTTTATATATATACGGATTGGGCAATCTGTAAGCCCAATCCGTACAGTTTTTTTTTTTTGTAAGTTAAAATATATGAAAATAATGGTGCATGCAGGTATTAAACTTGTGACCTTCTAGTTACTAACACGATGCTCCAACCAACTGAGTTAATAGATCAATTATGTTAAAAATTAATTAATATTGATATATATATCACTAAATTTATTTAATTTAAAATAATTTATTATGTTAAAATTGTATATGTATTAAATATACACTAAAAAATTTAGTGTTATATATATCAACATTAATTATTTTTTTAACATAATTGAGCTATTAATTTATAGTTTAATTTAATATTTTTTAATTTAAAATAATTTATTATGTTAAATTTTATAATAACATTATATGTTAAAATTATATGTTGAATTAATGCATGCATACACATATGTAACAAAATTATATGCTAAAATTTTATAAAAACATATAATTTTAACATAATAAATTATTTTAAATTAAAAAATATTAAATTAAACTATAAAGTAATAGCTCAATTATGTTAAAAAAATAATTAATGTTGATACATATAACACTAAATTTTTAATGCATATTTAATACACATATAATTTTAACATAATAAATTATTTTAAATTAAATAAATTTAGTGATATATATATATATATATATATATATATATCAATATTAATTAATTTTTAACATAATTGGTCTATTGGCTCAGTTGGTTGGAGCATCGTGTTAGTAACCTGAAGATCACAAGTTTGATACCTGCATGCACCATTATTTTCTAAAATATATTTTAACTTACCAAAAAAAAAAACTGTACGGATTGGGCTTACAGATTGCCCAATCTTTATATATAAAAAAAAAAAATCTTACGGATTCACGAATCCGTAAGATTTTTACGGATTGACGAATCCGTAAGTGTGAATCATATGGATCCGTGTACAAAAAAGCAGCAAAAACATGAAGGGTAATTTCGAAAATGTACTGTTTATAATAGTGTAGTAGAAAAAATAAATGGTGCATGAAGAAACACTCTAACAAAATAAGGTCGTGTTTAGAGCCATGAACAGAATCTACTAGATAATGAGAGGTGACTGGCAAAACGGATTCTTTTGGTCTCACCTTATTCTTTCTTAGCTGAGGTTGTTGACACTAAAGAGTTGCAAAAACCAAGGGTGTAATACTAATAGACAAAGTATTTCATAGCTTCTCGTTGATTTTTTTGTTCTTTCTCCTGGGATTATTTGTACTTCGTTTTCACCCGAAGGGTCAAAATGTTACAGCTTGCAACACCCGATGAGGAACAATTTGGAACACTTGAGATGACCCACAAAATGTTAGAACCGTGGAGGTAACAACTTTTTTTTTAGAAAAAAAGATTCCTTAAATATTAAACTGCTAATCATATAAGAACTTGTAACAAATAATATAGAAACACTGGTAGATTAACATATTACTAATAAGTTTTCTAAGCATTGTACGAGGATTTTTAAATTTTAAAAAAATGTATAAATACAAATAAATAAATAAACAAATAGTATATGTTTCCATTTCCAATATTATAATAAACACTTATTAAATAAAATATTCTAGAAATAAGAACTTTTAAACTTATAGAGTAAATTATAATAGTTAAGATTAAAATACATAATCTTTATTGATAAAATTTGTTAAAATTTAAAAATCAAATTTGAATTAGGATTAAGATTATCAAATGTTATTTTAAAAAAAGATTATGAAATGTTATCAATTCATTTTATGATAATTATTAATGCAGATCTAATATGCTACTGTTAATTTCTTAACCATTATTCATAATGCATGATCACAAATTCACAATATCCTGGTGCTAATTAAGACACTGCAAAATTTTGGAGTTATAAAGATTAATTTGATTGGTAAGATTATGTTTGATAAAAACTAGTTGAACTGGTAGCTTAAAAGCTAATTTATTAAATTATAAATATTTTGATAAATTTAACTATTGAAGTAACTGAAAATTATAAAATAACATAAAAATAATAAAATTATAATTTATTTAAAAAATGTAATAAGAGAATTGAATACAGACGATAAATACGAAAGAAAATATAAAAAGTTAGAAGTTAATATTTTAAAAATATTACTTAAAGTAATGTTTCAAAAAATACTAAAAATTACTAAATCAAAACTTATTTACCAAACAATTAAATAAGTTTTTCAATTAGTAAAAAAAATAATTATAAGCTAAATGAAAGGTTTGCCGGGACATAACCTAAGAGGAAAGAAGAGAAATATCATGAGTTTGATTAATTTTCACTAGCAAATAATAAATTAACGATTAACATTGGTATTAAAAAAAAGACCCAACAATATTTTAATTTATTAATTATTATTAGATTAAATTAGACAATAAATTCCTAAGTTATTTGGAAATTTTTAATTAGATTCTTAAAATAAAATAAAAAATTGTAGTTATATCTTAGATCTTGTACATTTTTTGGAACTGATTCCAGAAATTAGTTTGTACTAGTAACTTGAAAGTTAGGCACCTGCCGATTAATTTAAGCTTATTATTTTTATTTGGAGGGGGTACAGAGGAAGTAACAGTAGTGGTCGATAAACAATTACAGAAAAGAGGCATCGATGCTGTTTCTGTAAGTCCCAGGATTCACGCATTAACCAACTGTTACTGTTCCTCAAACCTAAATCTGCTACACACACTTCAGCTCTTCTTCCCTTCATCGATTCCACTTCTCCGCACTTCATTTCATTGCATTTGAATTCTGAAAAATTAGGATTAGGGTTTTCTTTCTTTCAGTAGAAAAAGAAAAGGGTGGTTTGGGAGAAATGGTTGAGCAATCGGTGCTGGCACTGGATGTTAGAAATTTTCCTTAGTGTGAGCAACATTACTTAATTAGTTTTGTATTTTAAATTAATTGGATTAATCGGTATTTTAGTTTTAATATTTTGATTTATCCATTGTGATTATATTGAGTTTGGCTTCTGACATCTATTATTATTGAGCCTAGTTGGGCAGCATGGCTTCAGTGTGACCCTGGTTTTCTATTATTGTGTATACCTTGTTGAATCATTACTGAATCAAAGAAAATGTGGAGAATATAAGGGAATAAGATGCCAAAATCTTCCTCTTTATTGCCTATTCAGAAATTGACATCCTTCAGCAATGGGAGCATAATGACTTATGGGACTTAATCCCATAAAAATATGCTAGAGACGAGATCTAGCCAAAAAAGAGTCTATACCCACTGGGTCCACCCATCATGGAAAAACAGGGTCACACTAAAGCTTATACTGTTACTCAACTAGGCCCAATAGCAATAGATAACTCAATATGATCACAATGGGTCAGTCAAAATATTAAAATTGGAATATCCATTAACCCAATTAATTTAAAATACAAAATTAATTAATTAATGTTGCCCACAAAAGTGAAATAATCCAAAAATCAACTATTGGAACAACAACAGTACCAATTTCAGGAATTTCAAAACTTAAATAGTACATGAATAGTACTAAGGTCAAAAAAAATTCTAAAACGTAGAGACCCAATCAAAAGTTTCAATCTACGTTAAAAAAAATCTTTGATAGGAAAGACTTTTCGACAACTTTTTTGTGTGTAGAACAATAGTATTTTATATTCATGTAGTGAGCTTAATTAGTGGGAGTTATAGATGCTTGCTTTGAATGTTTTAGATTCTTTCGATTCCCTTGATCAATGAGAGTTATATTCAGTTTGCTTTTCGAGTCACTTTTGTATGCAAATTGATAATTATTTTGTGACTTTTGTTTGAATTTTATTGATGATCATCATTATTATTTTTCTCATGTCGACTGAGAAAAATATGTATGAAATAATATCTTTAAGCATGTCGTGAGCTTAAAGATATCTGGATGTCACAAATTTTGAGATCTCATGTTGTATTGTGACATGTTGGTTTATTTAACCTGAGCAATTTCATGTCATTTGGAAATTGCGTTAATTCAATTTCATGTTATTAAGAAATTGGATTGAAAAGGAAATTTCATGTTGTTTAGAAATTACATCACTGTAATTTCATTTTGTTGAGAATTTGCATTAGAAAAGTGTAATTTCATGTTGTTTGGAAATTGCACTAATGTAATTTCATGTTGTTGAGAAATTACATTTACCGATAAGAATTAGTGTGTTACATTGTTGATCACTTTTTGGCACTAATTCTTACTACACTACTAGGCTCAGGTTCATGAAGATGTAATACTCCTTGTATGTGAGTATGGAAGGTCATATGCTATGATATTTTCGATATATTGATTGTCATGTTCCTATGATGGGGTTATGTTAGATTGAATCGTTTTGAGATGCTAAAATTGGAATATTATTTTCAAAATTGTGGCTACATAAAATGAATTTTCAGTTATTAACTCGATAGAGTCGTTTTCGAAATAAAATGATTTTCAAAATAATATTAAATTAATTAATATAACCCAAGTGGAAGAATGTTAGAAATTTTCTTTTACGTGGACAACATTAATTAATTAGTTTTGTAATTTAAATTAATTGAATTAATAGATATTACAATTTTAATATTTTGACTAACCAATTGTGATCATATTGAGTTGAGTTTTTCATGATGGGTGGACCAATGGACACTA
The DNA here is from genome assembly GCA_013407115.1 of Glycine latifolia. Classification (NCBI taxonomy): domain Eukaryota; kingdom Viridiplantae; phylum Streptophyta; class Magnoliopsida; order Fabales; family Fabaceae; genus Glycine; species Glycine latifolia. The sequence continues at coordinate 35,291,361 of CM023960.1, forward strand.
ACTCTTTTCTAGGTGGCTAGGTCCCTCTCTAGCCTATTTTTATGGGATTAAGTCCCATGAGCTATTATGCTCTCATAGTTGAAGGCTGCTAATATCTGGATAGATAATAAAGAGGAAGACTCTGACATCTTTTTTCTCATCTTCTCCAGTCTTTTTTTATTCAGTAACGACCCAACAAAATACACAGAATCATAATTTCAATAAGTCTGAGTTATTGTTGTTTAGTGTTTTATAATCATATATGTTATTTTAGATTTACCATTGAAAAAGCAGCAAGGGTCAAATCCAGTGTTATCAGGAGGAATCCACGATTGGGTGTTTGAGTGCCATGGGTTTTTGCACAATGTGGTTTTGATCATCGTTTCCTTTCTCTTCCTCTTGTACTTAGCAATGAAAGCTAAAAAGAGCTTCCTCAAACTCTCGCATGGCCGCTCTTATATCATTATTTCCTATTACGCTTCCCTCTGGCTTGTCAGCATCCTCAATCTTCTTTGGTGCTTTTCCCAGGTCAACCTATTTTTTCCCACTATTTCTTCAATTTAGTGCATGGTTGGATTCACCATTAATGATTCAAATTCCGGTTAACGTGTGATTTTAAATAAAATGTTCACTTTTTTATTTGGTTTCACGTTGAAGAATGAATTGATTCCGTGTTCAAAATTGATTTTGAGTAGAAGTAACTTTGTGTTTCGATAAAAAAATTATACTACTAACTTGCTTTTAATTTTTTTAAAAAAAAAATCTAAACATGGATCACTTCACTTCAAAATCAATTTTAACCAAAATCAATTTTGCAAACATTCACCCAAACACACACTTAGAGGGTGTTTGGTTCTGCAGTAAACCTCCCAAAACCACATTAAAGACGTGGAACACTGCCATGATCCCAAGTAGCTTTGCATTCAGTGGGTATATGGGCACTTTTTTTTCAACTCACCGCTACACCAAACATGCACTTAGTAGGGTAAAACTTTTGTAGTAATTTGTATAGAGGTACGATTTTGTGATCAAATTGAATATTTTTTTTAACTGTATCTTACTTTGTTGTATAATGTTGTTAATTATTCTCTGTGATTTGCTTGCGTTGGTGAATGTTTAATTCTTTGGTCGATGCAGGCGTGGGAGTGCTCTCCTGGGAAAGAGTTCGAGTGGAACTTGTTGTCCCTATTTACTACTTCTGGAATGTTGTTTCTAGAAGTGAGTTTGCTGGCTTTTTTGCTTCAAGGAAATAGTACCAGTGGCTTAGAGGCGTTGACGCGAACTTTTGGTATGTCAGGGATTATTGTTGGTTTTGATATCTTGTTGAAGGTAATTCTGTCGTTTTCTCTGCAAGCTTGCTGCTTGTCGTTATTATAAATAAAGTGTACGAATTGTTGCAATTGCACCTTTTCCTTGTCAGCCAATATATCTGTTCGCATTTGGGATTCCAATTTTCATCAACAGTAGTTACCCTACTCCTCACGTGAAGTGGAACTTGTGAGTTGTCCACAAGGTGTTGCTTAACCTTGTTTATGGTTTCATATTGTTCATGTATCATTCTAGGTGGAGAGAAAGGTTACCTGGTAAGTTAGTTTCCTAGATTGTTATATTATTATATCTTTAATTAGCGTTATGAAACCATAATTTATCTTCCTCTTTTTTGCAGCAAGGCCTGCATACTACAAGTATGTTACTATTATGCTCATCTTGAGTGCAATTGCACTGTTTGCTTGTGGCATTACAGGAAACGGCTCTGGTTTTGGTTTCTGGTTGGATTCTTCTATTCTATAGCTTGGTAGAAAAGTGATTCTTTTGAACTTTTTTCTTTGGCATCTTTCTCTAAAGCTGTTTTTTTTTTTGGTTCACAGGTTATATCATTTCACGGTTGTATGTTACCATGCCGCTTATCTTCCCCTGCTGTATATAACCTTCCTGGCTTACTTTTTTCAGGTCATAACCATGGTATTGTTTGTAGTTAGGACAGTCTTCCTTCTTTCATTGATCTGACTAGTTGTAGTTATTGTGATGATTGCAGGAGGAAGATTTGCATTTGGAGAATGTGTACTACTCTGAAATGAAAGATGCTGGTTTCTTTGAAGCAGATTGGAACTGATGTGGTATCGACTGCTAGATTTGATTAATAAGGCCTCAATGTACTAATTGCAGGGCATCCGTTCACGAAATTTGTAAATAAAGTAAATATTTTAGTAGATAATTTTTTTAAAAGAGAGGCTGGTAGCCTCATGTTAATGTTATATTAGAATATTCTATACGTGATTATATTGAATTTAAGTTGTCTTTTGGTGCAATGAATCATTTTCTTAAGATGATTACTAGAACAGTTGTAAAAAAAACGATGAGTACTAGAACAATGAATTACCTTTTAAGCATTTAACGTGTGTAGAAAAATATATTTTTATGCAGATCTTTTAGATCATGTTACATTTCATGGTGTTTGGTTGGAGGGGAAAAAATAGAAGGGGAGAAAGGGGTAGGGGGAGGTTGTAGAAATTGTATGGTTTAAGCTTTAAATATTGGGAAAGGAAGCAAGAGGTGATAGTTTCTTCCATCCTGATTTTTCTTCTTTAACATTGGGGACTTTTTTTCAAGTTAAATTAAGGGGCGAGGCCCCTAACGAGCTTATCCAACATGAGGATACCAAGTTGGGTGTTGAAGGCCAATATTGAGGGGTTTGGATACATAGAATTATTAAGAGTAATTCATGAAGTGCGTGTCGACCGAGGGATTTGGAGAGTGAAAAAAAATTAAGAGTGCAGATTATTTGCTAAATTTATTATAATATATTAAACGTGAAGTACGGGTCATTAGGTTGACACGCCATCTACTCTTATCAAACAAAAATATCACAAGGTTTAATGTGTGTTTGACATTGGGGAATTAATTTTGGATATACTTTCATATGTTGAAGAAGAAATTGCTTATAAATTGAAATAATTTTGAATAATTTTTGTGTTGAATCCAAAATTTTATACTAAATTTTAGTCATAATTTGATTTTTGTATAAAACATTCAAACATAAACGACATCACTTCAAAATTATTTTACCTAAAATTGATTTTACAAAATCAATTTTCTTAACACTCATCCAAACACTTAAAAATTAACCTTTTCTCTTTGATGCTATTAATCCATGTTTACATGCTATTATGGAATATAATGATCAGAGCTAAAAGGGTTATTTTCTAAAATTGAAGTAATTTAGTATATGATGTTAATCATGCTATAGTTACATTGTTACACTATGTGTTCGAATTTGCTTTAGTTGTTAGAACTATAATAAAACATGACATGATTTGTGAATATTATTTTTTTGGGAACAAGACAATTTGATTTTGTTGGACATCATTGGCTGGACAGTCCGTCAACTAGTACAAATTCAAAGCGAGATTGCTTGAACTGGATATGTCACAACCAAAACTTCAACAAGCATTTAGCATGGGAGCACATTAGATAGCCAAAAATTGAGCATTGGGTTTTCCTGATTCAAGTACTTAAATGAGGGCTTGCTTTCATAGTTCGAATTCAAACTTCAAATGCAAAAAGAATATTGAAAAATACCAATACTAATACCAATAGGAACAAAATGCAAAATCTAACTGCCTCATTTAAGAACCGTTGATAATGGTGGATTCAATTTTAAATTCCTCTACTTTAGGAATCTTGCTTGTAATGTTCTCCTCCTTTCATAGACCTTAAAATAGTTGAGTCACTTTCGAAGTTTCGATAAAAAAAATTCAACAAGTACTTGTAAAAAATTAAAATAAATCAAAATTTTCATTCAAATTAATACAGTATCAAATTTTTTACTTTAAAATAAAAATCCTCATTTAACTTCTCTAAAAACATAATCTATAGCAAAAATTAACATTTCTTACTGTAAAAAGTCTCTGACTCTTAACAAAGTTTCCACAAAATAAAAGGTTCCACAAGTTAAAAACTAATCCAAACTATACCGATTCTCTAATCAACTAGACAGTTGGCATATTTAAGTTCCTTGCATAGTTGCATGTTAATATCCTTTTACAAAGGCGTCTGGAATTTGCGGTGATGACCGATACTCATAATTATGCAGCAAGTACATGTCAACGCATTATATTCCTCAGTGAGGATTCCCTTTCCTTCTTTTTTTTTATTGATAAAGAGGATTCCCTTTCGAACTCCACGGGCAAAAAAAATATGGGGAAAAGGAGCAAAATCTACCTAATTTCTTAGGTTATGGTATAAATCTAGATAGATTCCGCTTGTATTTTTCTCCAGCTTCTTTCACAGAACTTAAAGTAGTTATTAAAATATATCTACGAAGGATACAATTCCTAGAAAAATCAGAGATAGTCCTAAACTTAAGCAAAGCTACGACTCCTGACTCGGATAGCATAGCAAGTTCGTTGTCATAATTATGACAGGCAGATCACTGGAATGGTGACAATAACCATGCTCACCAATTATGCAGCAATTTTATGTGATTGCATCCTTTTATGAGCCTTAACTGATGCAAAAAACACAGCATTCACATAATTTCCCCCAACAAATTTGTTTTTCTTTTCAAACATGATACAAGGCAACAACAGAATATGCAGATAAAACACTCAAGGCTCAAATACCCCCCAATACTAAAATATAGAAAACTATGCATGTCTACCCAGAGATATTTTTCATCTGGTAGGTGATCTCCTCGATAAGATCTGCAGCTTCCTGAACTGTTGAGATGCTCTGTGCACTATCTTCTTCTACAGTGATATTAAATTCCTCCTCAAGCCCCATCACAATCTCAACCAAAAGGCCATGCCATGTAAAAGTAAATCAGAACAATCAAATTCTTGGCTATTAATTTATACTCAGATTACCTAAATAAATCCAAGGAGCATTGAACGGAAGCAACTCTAATATATGGCAAGAAGTCCTTTACCGTGTCAAGTGAATCAGCTCCAAGAGCCGTGTGTGAATTTAGAATCATCCGATAGAGCCAGTTGGTTCTTTACTATTTTGCACACCTTTTCTACTGTCTCTGGTTTAGCCTGCTCAGCACGTTCAACATTAAAGTGCAGTTATAACATTAATTAGAAAATCAAAGGTTGAGATCATAATGAAACACATACACATGTATTAAAAACTATGAAGTTGTTTAAATTTCAACCGAAATCAATAGTTATAATTGTAACTTATCGGTTCATCCTCTATCGTGCACCATTTGTCTTCATATTTTATTGTTGAGTTTCTGTGAAAATAATAACATTTCATCTTTCCCATCACAAATTCTCTAAATCAATCATTGTCCCAGCTTCAAATTGTAAGACTTCATGATGTGCAGTTCAAATAAGTTTCTATTAACTATGGTTTCAAAACAGTCTAACATCTAGTAATTTAGTGTCCATGCGAGCAAAGTAAAATTTCTAAAAGAAAAGTTACATACAGCACAGGAAACTGTAAGGCGAATTTAGCATGGCTGTGAGCTAAAGAAACATTCCTTCTCCCATAGCTTGAAATTGAGCTAGACCTTTGGCCAGCAATTGAATTAAATGCCTATTCAGTATGCGTTGAAAGAAACATCGTTAAAGAATAAATATAAAAAGAACGAAACAAGAGCTAAACACTATTGCTGCTTTTCTAAATAAAAGAAAAACTGTGAACTATTACTTAGAATCATTGGTGTTGTTCTGATGCACAATGCAGGAAAATAATATACAAAGTAATTTACAGATTCTGGTCTAAAATTTTCAGCTTCAATTTAAATCTTCATAACAAAATTGGATAGGGAGCCATAATATGGTTTTGCAAGCATAGTTAAGGCGACCACAAAATTCATCATTGTATCATTCTTTAAATATAAAGCAAATGCTACAGGCACTAAGGCACTTTCTTTAGGCTGTATCGTTCAATTGCACATGCAATCAATGAAATTTTATGTTTCACATTTTTTTCAAAAATAAAAATACATGTCAATTATGAAATCAAGCAGATTTTTTCCACAAACACATGTTCTACGCAAATCCGTACACACGTAGTTATTATTATCGTTATATTACATGCACACTTGCACAGTAATTGACAGATTAGATGTAAAAAAATAGTAACAAATCTTAATCAACGAAAGATATTCAATGTTAGCGTGTTGTACATCACAATTTTTTTTCCTTCTAAAAACGAACCTCTGCAGAAGTGGACTACAGAATTGAGAATTCAGAGAAAACTTGCACGTAAGAACAATAATAAAGAAATAGAAACAAATAAACAGACAATTGGAGGAATCATAAAGCGATCAATCGCGAGTTTATCACAAAAAGAATTAGTAAAGCAAAGCGCAGAATAACAGTTACAATTAAAAGGTTGAAAGCGCCAGGGAGGATCAAACGGAAAATGAAAACGATACCAATCTCTGATTCAAGTTGAGACGGAGACAGCGTTCGGAGAGTGATGCTCCGGTGAACGTGTTGTGGCCATGGTCCATGGAGGTTGGTGCAAAGATAATCGAAAGAGAGTTGAGAAGGTGGCGGAGAATGCGAAGAGCGTGAATTGTGAATTGAAAATGGCGTCGTTAGAGAAAGAATAAATAGAAATAGCTCTTTCCTTGCGTTGCCTTTGTTTGGTTCCTTCTCTCTCTCTTCCAAGTCAAACTGAGCTGAAAACTGAAATAGTTGTCGTCTAATATTTGGGCCACACATTGAGCCCAAACTAGTTGGGCTATAATCAAGACGTGGAGCCCAAATTAACAGACTGGGAACTTGATTTGCTTCGCATAGCTCACATGCATTCCAACAAAATCTCTTGTTAGTGTGTTTTCATTTATTGATTCTTCAACAAGGCTAAATATTACTTTTTTTTAGAGAACCCGACTACCTTTCACTATAACTAATTTTATTTGAGTTGAATAAAATAACTATAAGCGATAAACTACATGCCAGAACTAACTCGAAAATATTGGTTAACCTAAAATAACTTTATGTTAATTGATCCATGTGGTAAGGGATGCAAAATATTTTTAAATAAGTATATAAAAATAGTAAAAATAAATAGACACAAATGAATTAAACTAAATGTACAGCAATATCTTTAATTTTTCATGCGAGTTGTACATACAAGTGCTAACATGAATTGGGCCCCGTATTGAAATGAAGGGAAGGAGCCCACTCACGGGACATGACTCACAGGAGATGGGTTAAAATTTAAGAATCACCTGAATTAGTACATAAAAATCTATGTAGAACTATAGTTTATTCATATGATTATGACCTGACATAATTTTGATTAAAAAAAATATCACTGTACAAAAAAGGATATAATTATTTGATCCCACGTGTGCATTATTATATCATTTTCGTAAATTAAATCAAACACTCTTGCTTCGGAAATGGATTTTAAAATCAGACTGTTTTTTAATGTAACTTTAAAACATTTGTTTTTTTTTATATGAATAGAATTTTCGACTTGTATATATTTTTATGATCTGAATGCTGAATGTGATGATGAAAATGGGCGTGACCCTAAACCACGGCAAAGTTATGAATGAGAGAGGAAAGGGTTCACGTTCGTTGAAGGTGTTTGTTGTACAATTTGTGTGTTCTTTATCATCATTTAATGTGAGTGATAAACTTTTGGTAGAGGTTTATTGAATTGCTTTGTCAATCATAACCAAGGCTGCTAGGTGTACAATCTTAATAGATAATTTATTGTAGAACGTGTTAGGATATAAAGAGAAGTTAAAGTTAGTATATTTGTAGTTTTTCCTCAAATTTTATTCGATATTTTTTTTATATTTTATAAAAATATTTTAATTATTTAGTTCACATTATATTTAAAATCCATCTTTTCTATATATCATTTAATAATTTAATAAAAATTTGGCACAAGTTTATCATATAACTTTTAATTAAATTTTATGTCTAAAATATTCTTATTTTTTTCCTATCAATCTATAAATATTTTAATACTATTTGCTTCTTTCTGGTTTGTATGTAATTGAACATTAACTCAACTTTTTATTAGATATGAACTCACATTGTTGGTACCCTTCTTCAATTTTTTAGGACCTATGTATTTTAGTTCATTCATTGTGTTTTATGTGATTTCAAACATCAACACTATTTTAATCAACAATAATAAACAAATGATTTTAAAAATCATAAATGGTCCCAAACTGATCCCCATTGAAACCCCGTTCAAAAATAGACAATAATAAATAATAAAAATTAAATAAATAATCTTAAAAATAACCTATATACAATGTCAAATGATCACTTGCAAGCAAAACCCTAGCGTGAACAAGAAGAGAAACAGAGTGCTCGTGAATGTCGGAGAGGAAGACAAACTGAGACGCTCGTGAATTGGAAGAGGAACACTAGATAACTCGCTAACTGAAAGAGGAACGATGAAGAACTCGCTAATGATGAATGGAACGTGAACGTCGTGAGAGGAAGAGAAACTCGTACCCCCTGAACACTGAAGAAGAACTCGCCAATAAGAGAAAAATGAATAATACTTACGAATGGTGATGAGGAATTGAATATGAACCCTAACTTCTGAAACTAATTGTCAATGAATAATGTAAGTTTTACAATTAAAATGTAAGGACAATTTTATCTGTTCACATATTTTAATTGACTTTATTTAATAGTGTTAATAAATGAGATAAAAGTAATATGAAAAAAGAGAATAACATAGTGTGAAATTTGAAAAAATAGAAGAGATACAAGTATAATTTACATTATTAATGAATTAATTAGGTAGAGAGATTTATTAAATATAAATAAAAAAAGATAAAAGAAAGGGAAGATATCATTTGTATATTAAACATTAGTTATTTCTGAAAGAAAAATTATTGCTGTGAAAGAAAAATCCTTATAGTAGAGTTTTGTTTCTTATTTTGTATTTTTTTTTATTAGTCAATAAATTTTTTTCTTTCTTATTTCAATTACTAACATGCCATTATTTTTAGCCATTGATTTAATCTCATTATCATGGATCCTTCCACACCAAATACCTCCATCTCTCTCACATAAAATTTTCCGAACAACGTTAGCCGTCACTAGAGGTAATTTTCGGTGGCCGCGTTTTTTCTTCTTCTTTTCTTGCCACCTCCACCCTCTTCGCCTTCTTCTCCGACGGCCGGCGCTGACTACTCCATCTTCTCTCACACCCAAACCCGATCCTATGCATTCTCCGCCAAAGAAGATGCAACGATGAACATAAATAAATTACCAGGTGGAGAACCTGAATCAGAGCCTTAATCCGATTTTCATTCAAAGTGTTAATATTTGTCCTCAGCCCATTTTCCAAGGACCAAATCAATTTCCAGGAGCCCTCGTTGTTTGTTTCTATATCGAAAACGAGGAAAGCTATTAAAAAAGATGACCGAAACTCCCCTGAAAGTGACAGACCTATGGTTATCGGTAATAGAAGGAGCGAAAGACGAAAACACCAGTAAAACGGTTTGTTTCTTTCTTTCTTGGAGGATCCACACAAACCTCATCACATCGCACGTGATTCCCTTCCATTGAGCATGCGAAGCTCATCCTCCCTCCCCTCGATTCTGCACTCTGAATATGAACATCTTGTCGCCGCCAAGCTTGGTGAAATCGCTTTCGTCGACGTTGATGTTTATGAACTGGTATTGTCCTCTACATTCAAGCCAGTGGAGGCGCAAAGCCGTGCTTGACAACACGAAGAGAAGAGGTCAACTTCGAAGAAAAAGAGGAAGTTGCCGAAGAGGAAGGATGAGAGGATGGAGCCAACGGTGGTCGGAGATGTGCCGGGAAGGGTAAGAAAATCAGGTGTGAAAGGACCTATAACAACATAGATTCAATTAATGGTTAAAAATTATGGTTCATTATAGAGCATAGATGATCCATCTTAATATTAGCCATTAATCATTTATGAAATTGAACATAATGTCAAACAATTTATAATAATTTATATTTTTTATTTAAGTAATTAAACTATACTAGTTTGAATTTTGAGGTATGTATGTACGTTTGTCTTTCTTGTGCGGTAGGTTTGGGAAGAGTGTTGTGGTAGCTTTAAAAGAAAAGAAAAATAAAGAGAGGAGAAAAGTGGTTTTCTTTCTAGTCCATTCATTTTTGGCCATCTCAAGTCTTTTTCAGGTTCAGGGTTTCTCAGATAATCAACCAACTTCCTTCAGTTTTGCCATTTTGAAATTAATGCCAAAAACAGGTGCACTGATTGTATCTAGATGTTAACTCTCCCCTGTCGATGCGTGAGACAGATTTCGATAGTTCTAGGAACTACAAGAAAACAATTTAATACTGATGATAAGGACTTCTTAGCTGCATGATTATTATTAGTTTGGTTAGATGTTGATTTCGAACCCATCATGCTAGATATAAATTTTTTTATTACATGAAAATTTATAAGAGAAATAAATTAAGACGGTATAATAGACTAATTTTCTCACATAAGTTAAAATCAATTTATGTATTTTAAATTTTAGAAAAAATATATAAACAGAATTTTTACTCTCAATTCATATTAGTTATATATATATTTTTTTCTTCATAATTGATCTTTATAAAGGATCTATATGTTTAAAATATGGTTAGATATTATAAATGGACATCTTTTTCTAAAAAAAATTGAACCTTAATTTCCACTTTTGTAAGAGATTAGCTTTTTTTATTGGACCACATGTCATTGTTAAAATAGATGAAATAAATTTGATTCTCTCTAGAAACCCTTTGACCTAATCCATTTAAGGCATAATATAGTTTAGCCTATCTAGCAAAAAAGCTGATATCAAGTTTTTTTTATTGAAAAAAACATTTTTTAGTTAAGTAGACTAGAATTGTGAATTTTTAGAAAAGATTACTAGACTTAAAACATACCGATATGTTTATAAATAATATTAATTTTAATAAAAATAATAATATTCAGTATACAATATAATATCATGATTTTAACAACTAAAGTATTATGTTTATGTTTTAAACTAGTTATAATATTTATAAAATACAATACGTATGTGTGGTTTTAACCATTTTTAGTTTAATAAATCCGTTACCCCGTATACATATGCTTATTGGTTTGTTTAATGATAAGTCTTAGTCCATATATAAATCTATTGGTTTTTTAGTGATAGATCTATTAGTTTGTAAGTATATATCTTGAGATATTTAGATAAGTATAGATCCGTTGATAGATATTAAAGTCATACTATGAAATAAGCTTTTAAACATGCTAACAAACTATACCAAACTTACATAAATATCATGTCAAACCTAAAAAACAATGTTATGACATACTGTAAGAGGATACTTGGGTCGTGAAATTATAAAATAAAGCGGGTTGTTTTAGATAAAGTCTAACTTAATTTGACTTATTTCCATTTACTAGATACTTTTATATATATTTTCATAAAATAATATTTTTCTTGTCATGAAATGAATAGTAATATTAGTTTATTTCAAACATTGAAAAATTGTTATCAGCAGATTAACTTCAAATTATCATAATATTGATCTTAATCGACTAAAGTCGGCTTCCTAATTAATGAATAATTAACTTTGAAAGATGAGAAAAGGACTTGATCTTATGAAGTGAATGTTGACAATAACTTCGAATCTTTTGAAAAAGTATCATAATCCTGATATTAAACCATTGAGGTAATTAAATTTAATATTTTGTTTTGAAGGGCCAGGTTTAATAATTTAATTCGAAGAGTGAAAAAGGGGGGACATGGAATGACCGTTGGCAAATCGAACTTAGTTGCATGGCATCCAAAGGTAAAAGTAAAATAAAGATGTAAAAGCTCATCGATGATCAATATCATGTCTTCATTGACCATTCTGTTTGATAATCATTATTTTGCTCCTCTTTCGCCTTACTTTTACTTAATTATAAATTTCGCTTCTATACGAGACACAAATTTATGAGTAAATAGATAACGTAATGTGAATATTTTTAATTATATTGTTATGTAATTGTAAATTGAAAGGTGTTTCGGTTGAGTTTCCATAAGTTGTGGTCGAGTTTTGGCTGAATTGTGATGAGCTATGGTTGAGTTATGGTGAATTATCTACCTTTCTCCTGACCTGGTGTTGGAGAAAGTACCTGTAAAAAGGATTTCGACGATCAAGTTAGTTAGATTTGAGATGTTTATGTATCTGTGTATGGAATGATTAAAACGTATCTTGTTGTATTTTTTTTTGGGTTTATATATACACATTCAACCTTGAGGAGGTTATACACACAAACTGATGCTCTAAGCGTCGTGCGTGATCGTGGGGAGCAAATGGTCACTACTAGCCGAGTAATTGTTGAATTCATGGGTTGTAGGGTACATAAGCACCACTAGCCGAGTAATTGTCAATTTCATGGGTTGTACGGTACATAAGCCCTAAACTCTAATTTTATTATGAATGATAGAGTTTTATGTGTCAATTGTTTGACCACGATGAAGACCTAGGTCTTTTGATCACGTGCCAAGTTCATGGGTTGTACCATACATAAGCCCGCTAGATTCACATGATGGGTATTGCCAAGATGAATAAATCAGGCAGATATGTTACGTGAGTTTAAGGAGAATTTAATTTTCCTCATATATCGTTGTTTTATACTATGTGAATATTTTCTTTGAAAAATAGAAGTTTAGATTCAACCACTTGAGAAGTGCTTAAAAAAACTGAGGTTCAAATCCGACCTCTTGAGAAGTCCTTAAAAAAGTTGAGGTTCGAATCCGACCTCTGGTCATTATTAACTAATCTCGGCATATACTAATAAATAGACTAGCATGTAACAAAATAGCTGGACAAACGTATAACTTGGGCAATGTATAGTGTAAAAGGATTTCATTAATGATTTAGTTCATAAGGATCATCATTTTACATGGATACTCAGATGTGTCTCATTAAAACCTTTTAAGCAAAACATTTTTTTTTTACAAGTGAGAAAAAATATTGAAGTAGGAAAAAGATTACACTACCCTATTTTAACTGTAGTAAGGCCTTAAGTGAGTTGCATTCCAGGTCCTAGGGATGACCTTTAGAACATAATTTGTTGAGAAAAGCAGACAATTTCTCCATCTGGACATATTCCACCACTCTCTCTCTAAGTTCGTCCAAATCTTTGGATCTTAGTTTTCTTGCGTAATTGTTTCATATGTGCTCTAATTTCCTGCATTGTTGATGTCTCCACCCAGGTGGAGTGTGCAGACAACCTGTGATCGCCTCTCCTTGTTGCTACCATCTTATGGCTGAAGGGAAAAATTTCCTCGGCCCCACGATGGACGCTAAATGTTCTAGTTGAGTTCTAGTGAGTTGCGACTGAGTTGTGGTGAGCTGCGGCCGTGTTCTGGCAAGTTGTCTACCTTTCTCCTAACCCGGTGTCAGGGAAAGTACCTGTAAAAAGGATTCCGACAATCAAGTCAGTTGGATTCAAAGTATTTATGTATTTGTGTATGGAATGATTAAAACGTACATTGTTGGGTTTTCTTTGGGTCTATATATACACGTTCGACCTTGAAGAGGTTACACTGACTAATTGATCTCTAAGCGTCGTGCGTGATGCATGATCGTGGAAAACTAGTAGTCACCACTAATCGAGTAACTATCAGGATCATGTGTTGTAAAATATAAAAGGTGTGGTTAATTTATTGATGTTTATTATAAAAGTTTAACGGTCAATGATAATGTAAAATAAATTTATACTATCAACTAATTAATTATTAAATAAATATAAAATAATAATTTGAGAATTTTAATATATACAATTATATATATATGGGAACAAAAATTAAAGTTGAATAATCAAGATTTCGAATCATCTAAACTAGAATAGCTAAAGATAATAGTTAAGTAATAAAATAATTGGAAAAAAATAACTCGACATATATAACACTACACTTGAAACAATTCTTTATAACACTCTTTAACTTTTATTTATTTATTTTATGTTTAAATATAATTTTTCCTTCAAATTTGAAATTATCTTTTTTTGGTCAATCAAATTAAAGTTTATATAATTTGTGACAATTTTTCTACAGTAAGAATGACTAAGAAAATATATCACAAATTGAAAAGACTAATAATTATATATTTTCATTTAAAAGATTAAAAAAAATAAACTCTTTTGAGAAATTAAAATTATATTTAAACCTTTATTTTATTTTTCACACGTTATATATTTTATCACATATTGTTTTGCCTTTTTTTATCCTTTTCCTTTATCATAAATATTAGCTTTAAAACAAATCTTTTATCTCTATAAATATATCAAAATTTAATTTTAATCCTATTTTTTATCCGAAGTTAAGTTAAGATCAGACGAATGCGAATCTACGTATAAAATGTCTACCTACTAAAAAAACTGAAACACGTGTAACTTTCGTTTTTTCTTTTCCTTTCTTCCACACCTAACACCTCTGACACCACCAACAAACGACAGAACCATTGGATCTCTGAATAGCACACATATGCTCCTCCCCAAGATGAAATGGAATGGAATCAACACCCCAACACCAAACTCGATCACTACCCTTGAAAATTCCGCAAGAGAAACCCGACCGAGATGGTGATTTGAACGTGTCGTTGGTTCTCCAACACGACGTTGTTCTGGCGCCGACCACAATGTCATAAACCTGGGAGTCAAGGGCGAGTCTCCACATACGACGAAGGAGGTGGCGGCGGAACCGAGGGCATGCGATTGAAGAGAGGATTTAGAGGGTGGCGATGAAGAGAGTGAAGGAAGCAAGGAGAAGGGTGATTTATTCTTTTTCATTGTGTGAAAGAATGGTTTTGTGCTGCAGATTATGTGATTCATTTTTTTTCTTAAACAATCTCTTTAATTTGTTTCTTTCTTATATTGTTCACATTGGTTGTAAAAAAAAATTTGGATCTGGATTGATTTGGATTTGTTGTGAGTTTATTGATCTGGAAGGTTCGGTTAGGATCTGACTTAACCGAGTTTAACTTCAGGTAAAAAAAAAAAAACATCTTATAATTTTATAAGAACGAAAAATAAAAAAATTATAAAAATTAAAATTGAACTTTAATATATTTAAAGGAAATAAAAATATGTTTTAACCTAAATATTATAAGGAATTGTATTACAGAAGAGCCATTGTCCGAATCATATTGAGCGTTTAGTGGACGTCAAGATTGACACATGACAAATTCGTATGTCTTCCTCAGGCCGAAAGCTGAGAATAAGATGGCTTACTTTAAGCTTTTGTGGACGTGAGTAATAATATATCATTCATCAGCATTCAGCAGACAAGTTGGTATGTCTACTAGATATTATTGTAATAAAATTAATTTGTTATTTGAATAAAATTCCAATTAATTAAATCCATGTTTTTTTAATAAAAAAAATAACAAAAGTACATGAAGCAGAATAAATGAACTGTTAATAAAGATTAAAATATAGAAGAGTAGAAATCTATGTAAAGATAAAATTTCATATTTTTCTACTTGCTTTTATAAAAATATTCACCTCCCTGTGTTATAATTTATATATTTGAAAATATTTGTAAGAATTTAGATGTTTAAATGATTTATGATAAATTGTTCATTTTTATGAATTAAATGTAATTTTTTTATAGATTTTTATAAAAATTATTCATCTCCATGTATAATATTTTATTTGCCCGTGAAACCCCACTTATGCAATAACACACCGTACATGAAGAAATGAGATATATTACATAAAAGATTACCATTATAGTTTTCTAAAAAATATCAATTTTTATTAATTTTCAAAACAAAATTAACTAGTCCAAAAAAACTTAATAGATCAAAGTTACAAATAATTTAAAAAAATTTGACAGAAAAACATATACTTTAAAATTTTAAAAACTTAAAGTTTTCTCATACACTCCCCCGAAAATTCAAAAACAACATTTGTCTACTGCTATCAGTTAATTTCATCACACATTGAACACCACATCAAATACCAAATCCTTGACAACAAATTGTATAAAATACTGGAGTTGCTAAAGTTTTACATAAATTACTCTACAAAAGAAGAATAAATAAGTCCATGATATTTAAGTCCAACCTAGTTTTAGATTCCAATAAGAACATAAGAAAAAATAAGTCCATGATATTTTCAGAACCCAAGTAGAACCAAAACACTTCAACCCGTGTTACATCAATGTATAAAATAAAAGAAAAAATTGGCCATGTAAAAGAAAATGTTGAATAATTTATTTAAGTGAAAAAATAATAAATAGGAAACTAATAAACGGTTTTAGAAATTAATTTTGCATGGAGAAGATAACAACGATCACATGAGTTCAATTTGATAATAATATAATTAAACCTTTATATTTTAATAAGTTGACATATGCATGTTAATTTATAAAAGAAAATTAAAATTTATCCAGATGAAAAAGACTTTGAATAATATCTTTTGGACACTAATTTTGCATGAAGATCATAATAGCGATGGATTGATTTAATTTAATTTTTTATAAAATTAAATATATATTAATTAGGTAAAATAATGTTTATTTATATTAAACAAAATCTTGGCCCTTTTTCTAAAAACATTTAGTGGAACAATGTCTTTGTTCTCTAGATTTGTTTTTTAAAATCTAAGAATTACGTTAAAACTTCATAAATAAGTTATTTAAGTACTCTTTTAGTTACTATAGTTGAACCTACTTTTCATTTTAATTTCTATAACTGTGTTTTTGGTCCTCACCGTAAAATTTCTCTAACGTCATTTGAGTGTAGAATGACGTGTCTCTTTTTTTATCCATGTGGCACATATATGTTTGGTGAACTAGACGTTCTTAAAATTCTTCTTCATCCTAGGTTATTGAATTTGGTCCACTCCATTTGTAGAAGAATAAACATTGAAAACATAGGTCTTAAAATTATTCTCCATTGATCCTAGTTTTCGAAAAAGCATTGTGTGTTTGAGGTACTGTATGTTGGTATTTATCTGCGTGCACAATGCTTTTATCTGTTGATCAACTGCATAATGCATATCGTGATCTGCACAAAGTTTTCACACATAAAACGTTGACGGAGATTTTACAGTATGACCAAATTGAAAATAAAATGCAACTATAAAAATCACATTGGCATATTTTAAATTATAAAGACTAAAATAAAAAGTAATTGTAACTATAAGGACAAAAAAATATTTAAATCTAAATAAGTTGATATAAAACTTAGCCAATGACTTAGAGGCGAACAAAGCAACAATTTGTACATAATTTTTGTATATATGTGATATTAGTTATGCAAAGATACGTTACTTATAAGACATGTTAAATATGAGAAGGACATGTTAAATACTTAAATATGTAATATTATTTATATTTTAATGTATGGACATGTCCAATGAAAGTATGAGAGGTGAAAAAAAAAATCTTCATCATATAATCAATACATGGATATAGTTAAAATTATTTTAGTTAGTTTTAATCTTAATCATTAGACTTACTTGGTTAAGTTTCTCTGCTCTCATTCTCTCATTTCTGACCTAATTATTTCTCTCACACACACACACACACTATATATATATATATATATATATATATATATAAATTATTTTAAGGTAAAAAACATGCGAGACCTGAATCACCCACAACTTGAGAAAGTATGGGATTGTGGAAGTGTTTGGAAGAATTCTTAAAGAATCCAATTTGATCTATCTTATTATATAAGCAATCAAAGTTTAAAAAATGGATCGTGAAAATGAGCTATATTGTCTTTCAAAGAGATTTTTTTTTATAAAACATAAGTTTTAATATGATAAAATCTTATTTAATAAAATTTTAATTAAATTATTTAGACGAAACATTATTTACTGAAAAAATTAGACAAACATTACATATACAGACATTTATTCATCATTAAAAAGCGTAATGACATTACTTAAATTTAAGTATAAAATATATTTAACGTAATTACTATAATTATAGACATTTTTAACAATTATAATGTTAGACATGTTGAACGTTAATTGAAGTATTTATAATAGTTTTCTCTGGAGTATTTTTTTTAATATCATTCTAATATTATTTATTTAATTTTAGTTGTTTTTACTTGTATTAATAAATACGATTCTCCAATCCTGTTACTTTTGTTGGGTTATGCTCAAACCCTCAACTGTGTTATGACATACACTACACTGATATCATTATTAGTATTGTGCTCTGATACCACCATTGGGTTAAGTTGGACACTCAAATAAAATCTGCGGAAGCGAATAAAAAATGAGCGAGAAAGAGAAAGAGAGACAACACACAGACAGTTTATTTAACGTGAAAAAACTTTCTCAGTAAAAATTCACGGAACACTAGTTCAGAATCAAACATCCACTAGGTAAAATAATGGGTTACAAATAATCAAAATGCACCAAGGTGGTGGTTCTCTCAATCTCTCCAACAATGTTGAACCAACCGTGCTCTCACCCTTATACCGCCGCAACACCTGCGGGACACGCAGTGTCTAGGCTCGCTAGTAAGACTTTCGATACAAGTTGTTGAACTCGTCTGGAATCAAATGCAAAGCACATGGCTTGCTCAAATATGCACTCAAGGATATCACTTGAGGCTCTCAAACAAAAACTCTTTCTTAGAAATTTTCAGACTCTCAAAGTCTCTCACACAATGAGGAGTGTCTCAATCTCACTTCATTAATGACTTATATGAAAGAAGGAGGCCGGTGGTCTACGTTGATCTACTCAAATATTTGGCTTCTTGAGTCTTGCACCTAAGAGTCAGCCAATAGGATGTGACTTCTTAAGACTTGTGAAGTTTCAAGGCCTCGAGACTTGAGTCAGCATTTAAGACGGAACGGTCCCCAACAACTTTTTATTTATGAAAATACTGAATGAAATATTTTCATTGTATGAAAATACCTTGGAGCGCTAATCTACATGTGTAGGAATTTTGTAGGAAGTTTATTTTAATATAAAAAAATAAGTTAATTAGTAGGAGATTTAAAGGAGAAAAATGGGTAAAAAAAACTAAAAAGTATGTTGATGTTGCTTTGGAAAAGGAATAGATTCAGGAAAAGGGTGAGGATACGTAAGTGGAAGATATACATCATAAAGTGAGCTAATAATGCATATCATGGCTAACTTTCTTTTTTCTCCCAAACAATGGGCAGATTTTGAATCTTTATATTTACTTTCAAGAAAGATTATTTCAAAATTGATACTAATGCAAATTATAATGAGTAAATTACGAATAATCATTCGAATATTTCGTGTAATTATATATAATTTTTTTTAACCATTAGAGTCATTTTTCTTGTAAAGGGTGTTAATATAACATATAAGAACAGTCTAATGTTTTCAAACATATATAAGAGGATATCAATGTAATATTTTCAAAAAAAAGATATCAATGTAATATTTTCAAACAAAAAGAAATGTTAATATAGGAAAAAAAAGTTGGTGTTATTTATAATTTGAGAAAAACTTAATAAGTACGAGAATAATTTACATTTATAATTTTTGTGTTCAATTTTATTATATGTTGGCTCGAGTTCATTATTTGTATTTTATTAAATACTAATTTTTAATATGTTATCTTTTTCCATTGGTTATGAGTGGTTTGAATTTGAAAATAATTTTTTTGTATATGTAAAGGTAATGTTGCATACAATATTCATCTTTCTTATTTGCATATGGTGTGAAGCCTTCGGATAATGGGGTGAGTAATTTTTTTATATATTTTTTTTCACTATACAACACAGGTTGATCCTCATATCGACATGTTAATTGGTTTTCCATTTGCAAATCAATTGATCCCAAAATGATTTCACAACTTATAGCTTTTTTTGTCAACTCAAGGTTGGATGATTATGTACTCTTCTAGGTTTTAAGTGGATCTTCCAAAATTTGATATATCTGAGATCAATCTCTCTAGAATCGGGTGCTCAAAGAAAGACCTTTTTAGGTCGATTTCTCTTGGTCATAATATTTGGAATTGACCTCTCTAAACTAACTAGCTTAATCTATCACTAAGTATCTAACAAATTAAATGTAAGGAGAATTTCTATCGTGATATAAGGTTAGTTTCTATCTCCTTCCACAAACAAAAAACTGAAGTCTTTACAGTAGAGAATCATTCATTAGTCTAAGTTGAGTATTTATATCTTTTCAGAAATCCTAAAAAGGACATCACACTTTTAAATACTCAGGTTAGATTATCTTAAACCCTAAAAAAAACTTACATCAAAACTCCTACCAATATAATAAGTCAACAAAACAAAATATTAATTGAAGATACATTTATTTTCATTTAGCAATATGCAAATACATGATATAATCTAATTATAAAACATAAAAAAATCAAATACAATTCAATTTCAACACAATAAAGTAATTATATACAACCAATGACAGACTTATCAACCTTGTATTAGATTCATGTATACGATTACCATCTCTTGCACTTATTTAGTTATATACTTCCGGTAAAATGTAAAATAAGGCGTTATTTATCGGTTCACTTTTGACTTCATGGCCAGAAACGACAAGGAAATAATTCTATAATAATAAATTACTAGGATTTAATGTAATAGTAAACCAAATCATGGGAGGCATAACATTTGGGAAGTCCTAACACTGCTATATGATCGTTGACAAAGCCACTATAGTGTGAGTAGTTTTTTTGAATGACCAACAATAAAATACGAGCCAAGCTGAAGAGGAAGACAGCTAGCTTAGCTAAAGGAATGAACAACAATTTTTACTAACATTAAAGGATGTCAATAATTTTATGCATTATTTTTTTTTAAAAGAGAAGTTTCTCTCTTGTAAGAATTCCTATATTTGAAAAAGTAAATATTGTGAGTAGTTTTTTTTAAAAGTATTGTGAGTAGTTATTTCAACATAATAAACTCAAATTATTTATTTCAAAAACTCTCAAGAAACAAGTAATAGTATTATTTTTCATTTAAATTTCCAAAATATTTTTTCTTTTAAGTTTTTTCATTTTTATTATTATTTCGATACAAGTTTCTTCTAGGCTTTTGAGGTCACCTACATAAAACATGTGAATGTGTAATTTATCTTACTTCTAATCTAATATGCTTATATAAGAATTTTTAAGAGCTAATATTATCATATTTTATTTTCTTCCTTAATTTTTAGGAATAAAATATAATATAGACATGATAATATGATTATGTATTATGATTAGGTAAGATACATATATTTTTTTTCCTCAATTTTCTTTTTTGGTTTTTTTTATATGATAATTATTATGAGATGAAAAGAGTATTTTTTAATCATAACTTATCATTGACTATCAAATTAGGGTGAATCACCTTAATAAGTGATCCATTATTAATCATTTTTTTAATTGGAGGATTAATCTTATAATATAGAATTGTACACACCGGATCCTTACTCCCTCTCAACAACTCTCCGTCCGGCTACCATTTGCCGCGGTTGAAAGCAATTTTTGGCAGCGGCGACGTTCCTTTTTTTTTCATGCTTCTTTCCTCTAGTGACCCCTCTACCACCATCTTAAATCGCGCCTACAACGTGCACCGCATTTCCACCCTCAGTAGCCGCAATGCCAACACTAGGTTAAGACGTCGTCGAATCAATGACCCCAGTTGAACAAATTGATGGTGAACTTCAAGGCTTGACGTTCGATGGTGATATTTTTAGATGGTGATTAGAGCAATCACCTTTGCTATTTTTATATGGGAAAGCGTTTGTGTGCAAAATCGGAAGGGTTTCCACATGCAAGGGGTCCATCACGGAGTGTTTCGGAGGAACATTGTTTAGTGCTCCCGCCACAGTGCATCCTATTGCGGTATCTATTATAATGCCATTACGAAGTGCAGTAGCTTAAATTTTTGATTTTCTTTTATTTTTCTCCGGTGGGATTTGAGATGTGTTTTGTTCATTTGTTTGTTATTAACATATAAGTTTTTTATTCATGAAAATATGTAGTAATCCACTTTTGGGTTATTGTTTTGACTTTTGAGAATAGACTACATTTGGATACATGTTATGCCTAACTTCACTGTTGTCGGGGGGCTGGTTGTTGTCCGATGATAGATTTGGCGTGGTGCGGGTGTCATTGCTTCCAAGGTTTGAGATGCAGCGGTCTTGCATCAATGGAGGAGGGGACACCGGAGGAAAGAAAATCGTGTTCGATAGTGGCGAATGATGGGCGGATGGAGAGATTTTGAGGAGGAGTGAGAATCTGGTGCAAACAATCCTATATTATAAGATTAATTTAAAGATTAAAAATAATATATCCACTTATTAAGATGGTCCACCTTAATCTTGGTCATCATTAATGGGATGATTTTTCAAAATCTACTCCCATTTTGGTAATTTGAATTTGTTTTACCCCATTTGGTAAAAAAGCCGTTTAGTTGCTTATTGTCCCACATTTGACTCTATTTTCTCACATCTTTCTTCAACAAACCCCTACGGGTATTTTTAGTTTTTTGCATATGCCATATGCCAAATTCTGACTGGAAATGATTAATTGGGGATTTTTTTTAATTATCATTTAGAGTCATTTTGAATTATCAATAAAAGGATAAGTTGTAACATTAATTAGATTTTCAATTAAATTCAAAAGCCATATTACCTTCTATTTTTTTTAATTTTACGACTTTAATTAATTTTATTTTTAAAATTTACAACTTTAAAGTTATAGATTTCTTATTTTTTGGACAACTTTAAAGTCATTAAATTTTTAATTTTTTTTTTATCAAAATTGTAAATGAATTTAAGACTTCCATTATTTAATTTCTATTTTTATTTTTTAAAATTGTAAATAATTTTTTAATTTAATTAATTAATTAATAAATATATTTTTACTTTTTTAGTTTTATTTAATATTTTGTATAATTTTTATATAATTTTATTTAATATTTATATTTTTAATATTATTTTATTTAATATACTTTTTATATGATTTAGAAAAAATAACCGGTTGTAAAAAATTCCTCAAAAGACTTCTAAGTCGTGAATGAAAAAAAAAACTAATAAATTTGAAAATAATAAATAATAAAAAAATTAAGAATTTTAAAGTCGTGAAATGAAAAAAAATATAATCAATTGTAAGAAAAACTTAAAATGATTTTTAAATCGTAAAAAAAAAGTTTACAATTTTAAAATCTTAAATTAAAATTAACTGAAATCATAAAATATTTTATAATTTTAATTAAAATAAAAAATCTTTTTGTTATGATTTTAAAGTCATAATTTTTTTTTAAAATAAGTTAAAGTAATAAAATGTTTTATAATTTCAAGTTAAAATAATAAAAATGAAAAATCTTAGTGCTAATTTTTTTAAAATTTTAGAAGTCGTAATAAATAATATTATTGTTATTTTTAATAATTAAAAATTTATTCAAATAGTAATTAACGAAAAAAATAAAAAATAAAAGCTTTTATGGGTGATTTATCCAATTCTGACAGACAGTAGTAGTAACTGTTAAGTGTGGCTGGCTGCGCCGAGCCAATAAAAAACGGCTCCCTGTCGGTAATAGGTCAGTAGAATTAACGTCTTCCGTAGGAGTCACTTTCTCTTGGGATGCTACGTGCTCCTCACTTGAAAAAGGCGTTAAATTGGAAAAAATAAAAAAGAATTCACAATATTTCAAGAAAAAGCGTTTTTGCTTTCCCCTTTTTTTTCCTCTTATTCTTCTGCAACTCAATAGCTCTGTTAGTCTACTCTACTCTCCGTTTGGAAGAAGATCACGATTCACACGCTTATTCCCATTCAATGCATCCACTTTTATCCTAAGCTTGCATGTAAGAAAAAGAAGAAAAAAATAATATCCGACTACCATATAGGCCTATACGGCTAATTCCATTTTAGCGCATCTTTGATCTCTCTCCGCGCCGCGCCCCGTGTTTAAACGCTGCCGTTTCTTCTCGTTTCCCACCTATTCTTTCTTCTTTGGGAAAAAAAAGCTACTAATACTACTTTTTTTCTCGCTGCTTGGTATGTTCTTGCTGGATTTTAGGATTTCATGTTCATCCACAATTTAATGCTTATTTTTTCTTTTTTCCGTTTTCCATTGTGCGAGTTTAGTTGAGTTGACTCGTTGATCTGCCACGACTTGACTCGGCCCCCTCTTCTTCACCGTCTTCTGCGTCGAATCGAACGGCTTCACTGAAAAACTGTCGTTTTAGGCGACGATCTCGGTTTCGGGATAACCATGAGTAAAGCGCCGCTTCTCCAAATCGAACCCAAGGAACTCAAATTTATATGTGAGTGCATTTTTCATTTTTCGAATACTTCTATTATTGTGTGCGGCCATGCATGCTGATGCTGATGTCATCGAACCTAATATAATTATGCGTTTGTATATGATCAATTGAATAATATGTGCCGTGATTTTTCGCCTATTATAGTTGAGTTGAAGAAGCAAAGTTCATGCTCGGTTCAATTGACTAATAGCACCAACCACTATGTAGCGTTCAAGGTCTGAGCACCTTTCTTTTATGATCCCCATTATTATTATTATTATTATTATTATTATTATTATTACTACTACTACTACTAGTACTACTTTTATGATTATTATTAATCGTTTTTGTGTCATTTATGTTTGCAGATCAAGACAACGTCCCCTAAGAAATATTCAGTGCGTCCAAATGTTGGAGTTCTCGCGCCAAAAGCTACTTGTGAATTCATAGGTATAGCTTCGTCTTATGTGTGTTTGTTTGGTATTTTTCCTTTTGAGACACTTGACTTGTCATTCTATACATTAGTTAAGCTCTATTGAGAATAAGTATAGTCATTATGGGTTGGATGGTTAAGGGAGAAGGGAAGAGGGGAAATGTCGTATGCTAACAAAACTAACATTCTAACAAATTAACATTTGCTGATAAAAAAAATTGTGTGGACTTGTGGTGGATGATTTTGGGATACATGCTATTGCCAAATGGCCTGAATTTGGCACGAAACAGTTTTCTTTGAGTGCATAATGTTGCTTTTCAATTTTAAATTGTTGTGATTGTAGCCAGTAATTTTTAAGGAATGTCGTTTTTCCAGGAACAACAGTTGAAGATGAATCCACACACGTGGAAATTAATTCTAGCATCTTAGTTTCTGTCACCCCCTCCCTCCCCAAATTCAATTTTCATTATATTTATTTTGTCATCAAACAGTTACAATGCAAGCCCAAAGGGAAGCACCTGAAGATATGGTGTGCAAGGACAAGTTCTTAATCCAGAGTGCAAAGGTTCCTGCTGAAACAATCAGTGAAGATGTTACTTCCAGCTTGGTATGGATATTTATTACTCTGTGATTTTGTACTCTGGTAGATTTTATATTAGTATATATCTTTTGACTTATTTGTTTGCTGATGGCAGTTTGTTAAAGATGGAAGTAAATATATAGAAGAAAATAAGCTGAAGGTAACCCTAATCAGCCCACCCAATTCACCAGATCTCTCTCCTATTAATGGAGATTTCAAGAATGGGCTTGATCATGAAAAAGTTCAGATATATAGTAAAGATGAAATCCAATCCCCAGAGACCATGGTCAGAGGACGCTTCACTAATGTTTGGCTCTAAGCTCTTTTGTTTCCTCCACTTTTTCTCTCAGATATTTCAAATCCCTGAGAAAGATACTTGAAGAATTTCTTAGTTACATATTTTAAGGGTTTTGTTGGTTTTTATTTCTGGATTGTTATTTTCATAATTTAAAAGGTGCATCATTATAGAGTTGCAGACTGTCTTCACCTTTCATGTTTCCTTGAGTCCCTTTGGAATGCATTCTTTTAACATGCCATAAGTTCCCTTCTTTTCTGGTGTTGTCATCTCTGTTGTTTTTTTGTAGTCTTTGTGCATGTGTGAATGATCAACTTTACAATTTCAATTCATTCTTTTTAAATAAGCCGTTCACATTTTTTGTTCTGTGTCTGGTATATGTCAGGTTCTTAAAAATCCAGACATGGTTCATGAGGTATTAGAACTAGAAGAGGATATGGAGTTGAGGCCAGAGTATTATATGGGACACACTATGAAGCATGTACGGGAGCCAAAAGAAGAAGCAAGGTTGAAAGTGTCAAAAAATAAGGAGTTGAATATGGTAAAGGATGTAGAAGAATTGAAACCACCAAAAAAGTTAGAGGTAGAAGTGTCAAAAGATCTGGATTTGAACAAACTAAAGAATGCAGAGGAGCTGAAACCAGAGAAAGCAGAAGAGTTGCATGTGTCAAAAGTTCTGGATTTGAACCCAGTAAATGATGTAAAGGAACTGAAGCCAGAAACAGAAACAGAAGCAGAGTTACAAATGTCAAAAGATCTGGAGTTGAAAACAGTAAAGAATGTTGAGGAACTGAAGCCAGAAAAAGAAACAGAGTTAAAAATCTCAAAAGATATGGAGTTGGAAACATTTAAGAATGTTGAGGAACTGAAGTCAGAAAATGAAATAGAGTTAAAAATAACAAAAGATCGGGAGTTGAGAACAGAAAAGAATGTTGAGGAACTGAAGCCAGGAAAAGAAGCTGAGTTGAGAGTTTCAGAGAGTATAGAGGAGCTGAAATTATTGAAAGCTATCGAAGAGATGAAATTAAAGCTAGATGGACTTGAGTCAAAACTAAATGAGGTCAGGCATGCTACCATTCTTTTACTATGAAACTTTTTATCTGCTTGCATATGTGACATGTTTCCTAGCAAGTTGCATGTTGAAGCAAATTGCTTTATAAATTTTCTTGCAACGAGATCAAGAGTTTGATTATTAATGCCTTGTTTTGGCACTTTTTTGGCTTATGTTTTCATTTGAGAGGTTTGAAGTATAAAGTATTATTTAGACCTGGTTTTCAGCTTATGTTTTCACAGACTTTGTATGATTGTGACTATTGATGAATATGCTTGATTTTTATGTACATTACTTTTTCCCATCATTTGATTAATTTGTATATACATGGTTTGAGACAGCCAGGGGCCTGGGTTGCTCTTTTACATCTTTTTGAATGTACAGGGTGCAATATGTGGCATGATTAAGTTCCACAATGTGGTATAACTGCTGTTTTTTACATCCTTTTAGGCTTGAACAGTTGACATCCTATAGACTTAATTCTATGAAAATGTTTTCTTTTTATTGCATATAGCAATGAAGCAATTGTGCCTATGGGTTTCCTCATTAAAATGGGGCTTAAAGTAATAGTGGGTCTCGAGTTTTATGCTAATCTGAACTGCTTTAACTAAAGTGATGATAATGTTTCTTATTCCTTGCAGTCTGGAGTAACAATATCAAAGTTAACAGAGGAGAGGAGGCTCAGCAACCAAGAGACAAAAATCTTGCAAGAAAAATTAGTAAGCTTGGGAATTACTGTTACTAGTAATGTTTTTTGTGGCCATTATTAATTGGTTTTTGTCATAATCCCTGAGATGCTTAACATAAATTGTCTGTCATTCTTGAATTTGAAGTACTATCAATTTATAAATGGTGCAACGAGAGAAAAGGGGTGTTTGCTGCTTTTGGATTCTACTCCATTTACATGCTTGAACTTGTGCAATTTTGTACTGTTTCCTCGTTTGGGGTGAGTAGATTTCATTTCTTAAATGCTGGGTTGTGTTATTTTTTGCAGGCAGATCTTATTAATAAAGGTCCAAGAAAAGTTCAAGTCGGCTTCCCACTTCTATATGTCTGTATGGTGGCACTTATCTGTGTCTTCTTGGGATACCGTTTACACTCTTGATACCTGGACAATCAATCATCTACAGGAAGCTACTGACATTTTGAATTTCCCCGAATTTGTTAATAGCAGAAGTTTAGGCATAAATCCACTTTATATCTATGAATGTAATAGTAGGGGATCTGTATACTTGACGGTCTGTGATATTCGATTTAATCTGTCTAGTCCATAATCATGTACTTTCCTGATTTGTATATGCAAAAATTACCCAGGTGCACAAGTACAAATAATGAGATTATATAGCCAGGTAGATGACCTTTTGTGGATAGTATAAAACTGAGTGTTGTGTACACATACTTTAGAGTTTAGACTGTTCTTCACTTCTTTATGATCTATATTCCCTCGACGTTGATCAGTGTTTCTCTATGGGGTGGTGGCATGAGTGACTACCAGCCGTGATATAGCATCTAGTTTGAATGTTTAAAAAAGTATTCATAATTACTTTATGTTAACGTGGAATACTTTGATTCTGTCTACCTCTACGGCAATTATTCAAATTTAGGAACCTGTGGTGTATGCACATTCCGGCTAGAACTTTTTTTCTGAATGTAACATATTTTCATCCATGTTTTTTTTAATTTAGAAGCTAGGTTCAGGTTTTCTATTTAAATTTCTGGTTAATACTTTACTTTTCTCATAAGATGGGAACTTGTAATGATTTGGCACAACTAAAAAAATATGTTGCATGTACTTGTTATTTATTGACCACGATTGTTGATTAAGGACTAGTTCAAAGTAGATTGTTTATCCTCCTAATATCAAAATTGAGGCTGATGCGGCCGTGCTTTCGTGTATAAAGTATCTTCCTAGCACTTAATAACACTTAATATTGTTTATCTATTAACACCAACAACTCTCTATAATAACCTCTTCCTTCAAAGAAGTTAAATCTCAGAAGTTGTACGGATTGAAACTTGCAAATAACTGGAAGAAAAAAACCCAAGTATACCCCTTCATTTCAATATATATAAAAACTGTTCAGCCATATGTCACGTGTTGGCTGGATAATATTATCAATATATATTTTTTTACTTCATTCTTTTCTCTTTCTGTGATTTGTACTTAGCTTTTTTTGTTTTATTTTTTACCGTGCACAGCACGGGCACTGCACCCTAGTTTTATCATAAAATTGGATGGCCCCTACTACCTGCATCCTAGCGAAAATCCAGCTACTGCATTGGTTTCACCCGTCTTGGATCCAACTAATTACAATTCATGGAGTAGATCCATGTTCACAGCTCTAAGTGCGAAGACTAAAGTGGAATTCGTTGATGGATCTCTTCCACAACCTGCATCGAATCATATTCTGTTCTCAACATGGAAGAGGTGCAATAACATGGTGGTGTCGTGGCTGGTGCACTCAGTTTCAACATTGATTCAACAAAGCATCTTGTGGATGGATAATGCTGTTGATATATGGAAAGATCTGAAGTCACGCTATTCCCAAGTTTGCACTCATTGTAGTATCAATGGACACACAGTGGATGAATGTTTCAAGAAACATGGATATCCTCCTGGCCATAGACTCTATAAACCTCAAGGAGCCTCAATCAACAACACAATGACAGATGATGCAGGTAACTCAGAAAGCAATGATCATAAAAAACAAGAGACTCAGAATCATGAAATTCGATTCACACCAAAGCGGTATCAAGCACTCATGGCATTGCTTTAACAACAATCTAACCATGGGGCATCTACCTCCAATGCTTCTCACATCAACTAGATTGGTACTCTCCCTCTTCGTGATTACTCTTCTTGTTATAAGTAATGTGGTTCCACTTACCTGTACCATACACAGAAATGATCCAGCTACATGGATATTGGATTCAAGAGTAACTGATTATGTTTCTTCCTATCTAAAATTCTATACTAAGTATAAAGAAATTAATCCTGTAGTGGTTAGATTGCCTACAGGCCTACAAGTTTTGGCAACACATTTAGGGACGGTGAATTTCATTGGATTCTTACATCTGGAAGCTGTCCTATATTTACCCAGTTTCAATTTCAATCTCATTTCTATTTCCAAATTAGTCTCATCATTATATCGTCAATTGACCTTCTCTGCCAATAAATGTTTGATACAGGACGTGACCAGCCTGAGGATGATTGGTATAGTTGATGTTGTGGGTGGCCTATACAAAATGTTGATGCCCTCTGCTAGTTCTGGTGTCAGTTCTGTTGTTGGTTCAGTCAAAGCCTTTCCAAATCAAGTTTTTTCAAATTGTCTTTTTCTGTAATAAAGTGCCTATTGACTTGTGGCATTTTAGATTAGGACATCCTTCACAGGATAGATTACACATCATGAAACAATATTATCCAATTCTGTCTAGTGACAAATTGTTTGTGTGCGATACTTGTCATGCAGCTAAACAAAGAAACTTCCTTTTACACATAGTGATTCTCATGCTTCTGCACCTTTCTGTTTACTGCATGTTGATATCTGGGGCTTGTGTGCCACCACATCTATAAATGGACATAAATATTTCTTGACTATTGTTGATGATCATACTCGCTATGTTTGGACTTTTCTCATGCTTTCAAAAGCTGAAACACAACACATCTCAAAGCCTTTGTCACTTCAGTTGAAAGACAATTTGAAACCAAAGTTAAATGGTGATGAGATGAAAGATGCTTATGTTCAAGAAAATGATGTTGATCCTTCAAGACTTAATGCAGCGAGATCTTCCAGGCAAAAGCAGCATGTTTGATGCGTGGAAACTCAGAAGATGACAATTTTCAAATTCCTTCCAAAAAGCCACAACAAACTGGATCAGATAATGCTGATGAAGTTGAGAAAAAGGAACGTGCCTGCAAAACGCCAGGTGTAAAAATTGTTTCTATAATTAGTAGTGGAAACACACCTTTTGTCCGTATTTGCCACACATTTTTATCGTAATAAGTTTTCAGAAGAAGAATTCTGATTCACAGCATTACTCAAACGGGAATGTGTTTGCCACAAAACATGGCGCAGATGCAGCAAATTATCAGAAGAAGAATTCTAATTCACACCAGTTCTCAAAGGGAATGTTTTCGCCACAAAACATGATGCAAATTCAACAAATTATCAGAAGAATTCTTATCGAACCAGCACCAGTTCCAACTACGGAGCTAAACAGAAGACGTTCTGGACATCTTGCCAACATTGTGATAGTATAAGTACTGCATCCCATTTGTAAATGCAACCTTACGCTGTCAAAAGTGTTTGAATTCCTTTAAAGCTCGTGCTATTCCTTTGGTAAAAATCCAGAAAGAGTCTCCAATGCATGGTCCTCCAAATGGTGGAGAATATGCTGGTATGCGGTCAAATCCTATATGTCTATGAAAAGATGTGCTGCTGGAGTTGGTGCTCATTGTGAAGGTGAAGAGAGTAAAGATGGCTATGTTCCTGCATCCAGATTCCAGCGGCATGAAGTCACAAATAACTGAAGGTCACGATTTTGAAAATCGTTCAAAAAAACTACGACAAATTGGACCACTTAACATCGATGAAGTTAAGAAAAGGAACGTGCCTGCAAGTGGGAGGATCGTCCAATAACAATATTCTACTTATGTTAAATTTTCTGTCTTTTATCATAAATTCATAAGTTGTCTTAAAAAGTCATTTATCATAATTTTTTAATTAGTTAAGCAGTGTAAGGTGTTTTTTGCATTAGATAAATTTCCACTTATTGACAGTACATTGATGTTGAACTCATATAGACATGATAAATCAAATAAATCCTAATTTTCATAATTTAAAAAAAAATAAAAAATAAATATATATATATATATATATATATAATTAACAATAATTTCCACTTTGAAATATTATTTTATTCTCTTATTTTCTTATTTTTTATCAACATTTTCTTATCGTTATTTTTTTAATTTGAATTATTTATTAAATACTAAATTATTTTTTAAAAGAGAAGTTGTCACTAATACACTTTATCATATTAGTTAAAATTCAAAAGAAACTATAAAATTATAATTAGGATTCATTAAATAAGGAGTGATATTGATATAATTTTGTGATTTATAAATTTTTTTGATTAATAATAAAAAGTGTATTAAAGAATGTATATGTTGTTAGCATTTTTTTAAAATAAAAAAATAAACAAGTTAAAAAAGTTAAGTGTTACCTTGTATTTTTAGATAACTGTAATACCCCGTATGCATCCGGTTTGTTAACATTCCATTATATCCATTTACGCAGCAATTTTCCAAAATAAATAATTTGATTTGGAAGCAAAACAAAATATGACGTCATTATAACATCAGTTGTACATTATATATGGTGAAGTATCAAAATATACATCCTCAGTACACAAATGTACATATAATCCCCTCAGGGTACAAAACCACAAAACAATAGGCATAAAATAACAAAAGAAGGGAGCCAACATGCTCTCATCAACTATGCCTAGGGTTTATATACAATCTATCCCTGCATGGGCCTTTTGCCCTGGGATCTCTCAGCTTCTCCCTGCGTCTCACCTGCAAACATAATCCCCACACACGGGGTGAGATAAAAATCTCAGTAAACTCAGGGTCCTTGGAGGTCTTTCCTCCCCTGGTTCACTAACATGCATAATATATCAAAATCAACATTTCATAAGCTAGCCCTCATGGCTCTCAAACCATATCATCAGGCAGATACAGTATATACACACAAGTATCAAGGAATTCTCATCAGCATCACATGGCCATCACGGCTCACATAACATCTCATCACACAGAGACAACAAGTATATATATATATATATATATATATATATATATATATATATATATATATATATATATAACTTGAGGGATAATCACCCCTACTCAGCCATCACGGCCTTCATTAGATCACAGCATATC